>JAVQJG010030059.1:0-13362 GCA_036024015.1 Craterocephalus amniculus
TACTACAAAACATGTTCACAATGACAAAGCACAATTATGAAAGTGCTATCTAGACCATACAAAAGAGCAAAAGAGCAATTAAATAAAAACATTAGGCTTCGTTTTATTCGGAATGGTAATTTTTCTCAGATTTAGCTGGAAACGCCCCCACAGAGAGCTGAATCCGGACCACACTTCGGGAGAGGGGCTGCCTGCCACCGCTCGGCTCCCACCGCCAGCGGAAATATCTCTGCGTCGGCAAACAGGCGACACGACCTGTCCCTTTCTCCTCCCAGACCGGCTACTTCCCGCTCGTTGCCGCCGAGCTCAGCGGGCTTTGCCTGGACTGTGTAGTGGGAGGGATACTTCCTTAACACTGTGCGCTGGCGTCTCTCCCTTCCCCGCCTCCTACTCCCCTTCCTCCCTCCGTACGGACCGTGGGCTTTCCAACGCAAAGGAGGGTCAGGGCAACCGTGCGAGCACGTCCCACAGGTGTGTTGCCTCCAAGGAACTGAGTAACCACTTCTGGAGACACGCGTGCGCGCATACCTGGAAATTACCATGTGACTCGTCACCTGGGCGTGGAGAAAGTCCTGATATTCCGACCTGGAAGTCTTTTGTTGAGGAGTTGACTGTGCTGTCTCACAACGACAAGTCGGTCAGGTTTCCATACGGAATAGTGCCTTTCTACAACAGTCTTACAGGACGCGCGAGGACATGTGAACTTGTTTATGGACGTTTCTGAGTGTATGTGACCCCCCCCCCCCTCACTTAAAAAACCATTTATTCGGGGAAGTCTTCGGTGACCTAAACTGGGACTGTTTGCGCTTCTACAACTACTCTTCGCTGTTTTTCCTTCAAGGTGAGTTCCGGGGATGCGTGTGTGTGCTGTCAAAGGAGGTTGGTAGGTTTGCTACGGCGTTTAACCTTATTAAGCTATCAATTTCAGACCCTAGTAAACAAGAGCTCCAAGTTTTGATAGCTTATTATACGCACAATAGACACTCTACGGGAGAGCAAACCCAGAAACGCTGTTGCTGAAACTGAAAATAACCTTGCTGTTTGGTGTCAAATCCAGTGCTACCGGTTTCCTGGCAAGAGACAGAAAATGAAAACAAGGACTTGTAAGCAACCAGGACCTTACATCTAAAGTGAAACACTTACTTAAACTTAAAAGAGCCCTCACTGTACAGAAATAAGAGCTGTGTCATTGCAATGTTTCACAGATGAACTCATGACTGTACCAAACTTTACTGTTCTCAAACTCAACTGCTGATTTAGAGTAGGGTGAGAAAACGCCCCTGAAGACATGCTTTTTCTTTGAGCCATTCATTTAATTTCAGATGCACTAGAGTAACGCATCTGCCCAGTCACCTCACAAGGGGCCATCTGTCCCTGTGCACAGGCAATTTCAGTGAGAAATGGGCGCATGGGCTGTGTTCCTCACCTCTGGACAGTTAAGCTGTACATCAGCATCTGAGAGGACAGATGTAGTAGTGAGCCATGTATCATGTTTTTTTTTGCTTCCTCTCTTTTCTCTGTGTCCCTCTGTCTTGACTCTTGTGGAGAACAAAAGCACTATTCATGTCCCTTTTGAATCTCTAGTGCATTTCTGTATCTCCCAGTCCCTGGTGCGGCTCTCAGCAGACCACTGTTTTCCCTTGTTGCCTTTTTTTTCAAAAAAGGTATATTTATTTGCAGACTTCCCCATCTTCCACTGATTGTTGACAGACTCACTGTACATGGAATGCTCAGTCTCCTGGGGATTATTCCAATTAAATAACATTATGCAAACAGACTCATACTGGGAATGGATTAGTGCTGGAAGGGGGCACGTGAAAGCCGGAAAAGACGACTGCTGGTGGCTGGAAGGGGGTTAGAGCAGGGGGTCAGTCTTCAGTATCTTGACTGCACAGGGAGTAAAGCCCATCTGCCTAACACCGAGACACAAACAAGCAGTTAAAAAGAAAGCAGCTTCCTCCCCCCCACCATCTCTCCCTTTTGGTCTGTCGTTTTCTTTCTTCCTGCCTCACAATGTTTCATTCACTGTTTATCTCCTCTGCTCTGAATAAATAGAGACACCTTATCTACGCGGAGGAGAGTGGTGATAAATGTTTTCTCCTGCACCCCACAAGGGTGAAGAAGACAAGTGTAGTGCACTGCTTCATCATAGATGCTCTTTTCAGGACAACTGAATAGGAGACATTTCACATTCAGGTCATGTTAGTGTTTCAGGATTCAGCAAAACATTCTCCCAAGCTGAGCACAAACTCATACTCTGTGATACAAGGAAACTGCAAACAAATCCAGCATTTCTATGAGCGCCCTCCATCTGTTTGAGCAATAGGTCGCCGGTTCTATAAATGAAACTTTGTTGATGAAACCCACTTCTTGACCCCCCTTTTTTTTCCTTCAAATTATAGCTGCAAAATAACCTTTCGAACCACTCTGAAACAGTTTGAGAATGTGACAGTGCAATCATCTGCTTAACTATGGAATATATACACTGTCATTTTCAGTGTTGCACAGTTTTGTTACAAAGTTTAAAATATGTCTTGGAAGTGCACACATTTCCGGGAGTAAACAGCACTTTTGAGGTCACATGAATTTATGCTCATCCACTCACTATTTGTGTTTTCTTTACTTAGGATTACTGGCTCCTGTCATTTTCATTTTGAAACTAAAACCATAATCCTCATAAACAGCAAGTAATCCCATACCTCCTGTCCACGGCATGTAGACAAGAACAGCACTGGAAGAAGTGGCACACGGAAAATTTGTTTATGCCTTTTGTTCATAGCAAGTGGCTTATTTTAAATTACTGGTTAATCTCCTTTTTTATTTTGTTGTTCCTCCCGAACTCAAGACACTGTCTAAATCATAATTACAGTGCATTATCTGCTAGACCTACTTTTGTGGTATTGTTTTTAGACTGGAGTTGGCATCACTTCATCACTTCTCTCCCTTTCCTTGAAATAAATAACGAAGCGGTTAAATCACACCTCGTAGGTGTGCTATTCACGTTAATTCTCACCCTAAATCCCTTGACTGCAGGCTATGAGATGGTCTCTGTGACGGAGGAGTTAGGAACTTTGTACCCATCATCATCAACAGGTCAAAGGGTTACTGTGTAACTTTTGGCCACTTTAGGTCCAAGGTCTTTAGGTTAGAAGTTTAGCCCCCTAGTGGCCAAAAGTTACACAGTATCCTTTTAAATATTTCCAAGTTCAAGGAACTATACCTGATATTATTTTAATCTTTATAAGAAAAATGGTTTTCTATATGGTATAGTATGTGGTAAAAGGGGTAATTTCATTACAATTAATGACTCATTGATTGCGCATATGTACGAGTTCAGGGCATTTTAGTTTACGAAAGCGGCCACTTTTTTAGCATTGGCGTGACTAAGCTAGCCAGACGTGAAATCGGGTATAGTCCCTTTAATAGCAAGCTTATTTTTCTGTCTGGCGCCGATTCATCCAGCCTACTTGCTAACATTAGCTACCTGGCTAACGCTGTTAGCTTCCCATGCTGTGGAAACGCATAGATATAAATATAAACGTATTTATTTATGGTGGCAACTCTTGTTGCCAGCTTAACCTAACGTTAGCTGTTCATGTGAAGCAGATTTGCGTTTTATACCACTTATTAAACCAAATGTATGTACATTTGTGTCTTTCGGTTAATTTGACTCACCTGCACACAGGTGTCCATCATGTCATGCGGCGCTCGGATAGAAAAATAAAGTTTGAAGAGTTTCGACCATCAGCTTCAGGCAAATATAAGGTTCATAAAATTCTAATGACCTCAATAACTGATGGCTTTTTCCAAGTTCCAAAAATGTGGACCATTAGGTTTTCCAAGAATGGGAAAACGAAAAACTCCAGGAACTGATCTCACTTCCAAAGTATTGTGTTTTGCTGAAACAATGAACACTTCTGTTCTAAACTTTATAAAACTCAGTACAAAAACTGAAGTCCGATTATTTTAAAATTGATTTCATAGATATCCGTATTTTCTAAAAGAATACATTTTCTTATTGAGCCTAAAATAACCAGCAGTCACCTGATTTGATAAAAGAACAAATTACATTTGAGAAGCATGTTTGCTATTTATGCCTTAGCACAAGTTAAAGCCTCCCGCCTCTCCCTCATAAAGCAGCTTCACAGATATTTGAGAACTAAGCCGAAGCAGGTCCTCTAATTACATGGAGTTCATATTAAAAACACTACAGAAAACAGCAAAGAGAAGCACAACAAAGAGACATGACACACTGGGGGAGGGAGGGTGGTTTGTAAAATGCCTTTACAACACTGAACAGCACACATACACACAGACACAGTCCATATTAGGGGAAATGGTTTAATTTGGAGACAGAGGCAAAGAAACACACCACACATAAACATTGACCAAATAAAGAACACAGAGTCTTTCAGCTACACACTCCGCTATGTGGGGGGGGGGGGAAAGAAAACCTCTACACAAAATAAGCAAGGCTCAAAATAAACAGTTAAGTCTTAACTAAGACAATTTTCCACACAAGTTGTCAAAAATTCCTGACCATTAGATTATGTGGACAGCACAAATACTAACATGAAACTTACCACGACTTAGATGATCCCAACCCTCCCCGAAACTGATTAACAAAGTGAGGACATGTAGAGATCAAAGCTAAATTAAAAATCAGGCATCTTTTAGAGGCAAAAGCAGAGAAAGAAAAATGACAACAAAAAATTGCATGGCGCCACAAAGAGGCCGAACTCAAGACCTGGTCAAGGCAAGGCCACATTGAGAGGACAGACAATTTTTTTTCCCGTTAAGATTTTTTTCCTTTAATTTCCCATATAAAAAGCTTTACTGGTACAAAATACATATGAACAACCAGTTGTAGAAATTGAACAGCCTGTCTTTTTTCGTTTTTTTTTTTACTTTCCTTTTCCAAATCCCACCCACTTCCAAAAAATTCAAAATAGATTACATCAAGATGCACTCACTTTGGCTTTCTTCAAGACAAGACAAAACACCTAAATTATTCATGGAACATGAATAATGTCCTACCTATTTTCAGAAGAAATTAAGTTTTTTTTTTTCCTAGGCTTTTTTTTTTCTTTTTTAAATATCCTTTTCTATTGGATCAGTACAATATCTATAGAGATGCAAGATACCACACAGTCAAGAGAAAGAGAAAAAATGTATAGCACTTCAGAAAATGAGAAAAACAGAATAGTCAAAGTGATTGTTAGAGCTGATCGGGATTTGTGATGGAAGCCCCTGAAGTGAGTCAAGTTCCTGTTAGGACTACTATGACTTTCAACCTCTCAGTCTACAGTAAAGCTTTACCACCAACCTGCAATATCCGCACATTTTTAAATCACAAAGATCTTAACATGGCAACCCAGCTGACTTGACTTGTGCTTTAGCTCGATTTTGCCTCATGTTTAAAAAGAAACTCTGACACTTCTGATCAAAAAAATGGTTTGTTTTGCAAAGCGTTGCAGTAATCGTGCGCGCACTCACTGAGACGTTTAACCTTCAAATGTATAGGGAAGTTTATTGTTTATCTACAATTTTCTCCTTGAAAACCAACTTTTCAAATTGAATACATCACAATACACATTTACCAATAACTCAACACACAAAGTAAGGGGAGAAGGGAACATTAGCAGGTGACAAGAGCTTTTCATGACACTGGCATAAATAGGAAGGAAAAAAAAAAGGCGAACTGCAGCAATCTCTAAACCAAGGCCTATTAAAAATGTGTAGGCAGTTTCTAGACGTATATATGGCACTTTGAATATTGTATTGCATTTGGATAGAAAAATCACACTGTAAAAAGCACATGCCCATATTAAAAGAGAAATCAGTGGTACCTTGAAAATTTGGGGATCAAAATCAAACACACACACACACACACACACACACCACATTCTGCAAAAGTGATTAGCTCCCACAATTGTGCTTAACATTTCCTTACAAAGCCGAAGCATTCCTCCAGAACTGTTTCAAATTTGGTACCGCGTTTTGGGGGTATACTCATGGGTTCTGACAAAATAAGAAAAATCATTTTAAAAAATCCCAACGTAAAGAAGTCAAATGGTGAAAACTGTGCATTTTGTGTTTTAATCCAGTGTGAGCGTCGACTTTCACACACAAAAAACCCTGAGTTGACAACTCTATAGCGCCACCAGGTAAGTAAGCAGTTTTCAGGAACCCTTCTTTTGGGGTAATTTTTTATTTTTATTTTTTTTTTTTTTACCAGGGTTGTCTCAACAATGTGTAGCTCAACAGAGAAAAATGCCACCCTGATAAAAAAGTGTAAACTTTGTGCTGAATAATGGAATGTATTTGTAAACCATCACTTATGTGGTGGACTCTAGTCATCTGAACGTGCTGTGTGAGGTGTACAACTGAAACATGCCAGTGGAAGTCACTTGAAAGAAAAAAATTTTAAAAATAAAAATAAACATTCGGCAAAAAAAACAAACAAGCAAAATGTGTTTACAATGTGCAGAGACCCACAGGCTGTGTTGTGTCCAAGTGATCTCTTCTTCAGGGGCTCCCACATTTGCAACCTTAGCCGAGTGTTGTGTGTCGCAGCATGATGTGTGTGATGCATAAAGAAAAATCATTACAGGAAGAAGAAAAAAAAGCCAAACAAAACTTGTGTATTCAAAAACTCAGTTTGACACATGGGCACTTCAACAAGATAAATCAAACAAAACATTGTCTAACATCTGTGTGATTAACAGACATTGGAAAACCATGTTTCAATATGAGGCATTCAAACTAAACCAAAGTGAAATATCCATTAATTAAATTAGTAATGAGAAATTCACAGAAAGTCAACAAGACGTACCATGGAAGTTGAACACTTTTACAATGTAGGAAAACAATTCGCCTCAAAATGTGACCCTTAAAAGAAAAAAAAAAGTTTTAAACCATAAGTCAAAATTATAATCAATGCAGAGGAATTTTTAACTTGTTTCAATTTACTAGAAATGATCCTCAGTCACACTGATCAAACTAATTTTTAGTCCTCTTTAAAAATGTAATACACTGAAGACACCAACCCCCCCCCTCCCCCCCCTCCATCCCCAACACAGATGACACACAACATAAATCTACAAAAAACCCAAAGTTGTGCCTGGGCTCTGTTAGTTAAACTTCTATAGATTCAATGGTATAAAATATAGGTAATCTAAGTGTGCATTTAAACCACAGATTGTCTATTTGTGAATCAGTTCTAAAAAAGTTGACTCATGTAGGTAGTCATTTCTCTCAATAGAGCAAATGTACCTTTTATTGTGCCATCAATAGTTTTTTTTTTCAAAAATAAAAAAAAAGGTAAATACACTGGATAATTTTGTAAATGAAAAAATATTTTAAATAGCCTTGGTGTAAATATTCACACACTGCCCATATAATGTAGAGATCAACAGAGATCACTGAGAGGGATTTTCCTGGTCAGACTTTCAAAAGTGTTAGAAAGTGGTCTGTAACTTTTTTTTTTCCTCTAAGAAGCCAACATATTGCTAATGGCACCAAAAAGCACAGCTATGTGCCAATCCCTGTATTCAACTTTCAAGTGAACTTTACTGAGAGAGGTAAAATGAAAGCGACATTAAAAAAAGCTAAATTAAAAGTAAGAAATCCCACAGGTTTTTAAAACATTCGCATAAACAAAATCTCATTAAATGAATTCAACGCAGGTACGTTTTCACATTGATTTGCTTGACCTCTCTCCCGCACGTCACATTTCTACACATAAAAAAAGCAAAAAAGAAAAACGAATATACATGCAGAAAAATCAGGTTGAGCTAAGGTCAGGGTCAGTGGGTGGCCAGGTATTGGTCAGGCGAGCTTAGAGAGACATCACAGACAATGGTGGGATGATGAGGCCAGGGGTTTGGCTTGGCTTTCAACATCATGAAGACATGCTAGGCTAATGATGAGCAAACAGGCATGGAGATTTGTTCTAAAAAAGAAACAAAAACATGAAGAGAGAGGAGAGACAGAACAAAGAGGAGAGAAGAGAAAGTTAGGGGCACAGCACAAGAATCGTTTAGCCATGAGGCACAAAAACCAACAAAAATAATGCCAGTCACCACATACAGTAAGGACAGTGGGGGTCAACACACCCCCTCTTCCGACACAAAAAAACAATACACAGATTTAAGGAAGTGACACCACCAGGACATATGGCAGACTGACATGCACATACTGTATACTTGGCACCCAAAGAGATCCATCTAGAGCCAGTCCCTTGTGGGAGACTTGGAAGATGGATGGAATGACTGAAGAAGGTTGTTAATAAAGAAACAGAGAGGTAGCCTAGCTCAACATGGCATAGATCATGAAAGAACAGAGACAAAGATGAGGGGATGAAAGATTGAGAAGTCTAGACTGCAAAAGAGTTTCACATTAACAGTGATACAAAAATCAGAAAGACTACACATGAAAAGCCGAATGAAGGTTGAAGCTCTGGGTCGGCGTAGCTTCGCTTCAACCCTTCAACACATCAACTGATCCTTAGTCAACCTGTCTAGCTTGACCTGAAGGCAATGAAGTGGCATGGAAACATTTGATGCTCTCCACTAAATACAGTGACACGAAATACCTCCAGCGAACACTGACTCCAGTGATAATCATAAATATTCATATACATTAAAATATTTAATCAGACTCAAAGTATATGATAAAACCGCAGGAATGAAATACAGCAAAATGTGGAAAGATCATTGCAAACATTTTTTTCTTTTTTAAGGAAAAGGGTAGTCTCCCTCCTGTGGTGGGCTCTTTTAACCTCGCCCCACTGAGTCTCTGCTGTGGTGACCTTGGCTGGAGGGTGAACTTACCCTAGCAGTGCTAGCATTAGAGCTGGGGAGGGGTGGGGTGGGGGGGGAACCCCAGGCAAGATCAGTAGGGTTTGCTGTCGTTCTTGGAACGCTTCAGCTGAACTTTCAGCCTCTTCATTCCAATCTGGAAACCGTTCATGGCCTGTATGGCAGCTTGTGCAGACACAGGATTGTCATAGCTGACGAACCCTGTGAATTAAGTCGAGACACACGTTACACATCATAGCCACACCTTAACACCATTGTTGTAACAAAAATATTTACAACACACCTAAGACTATACTATGCTTGCTCAAGAACGAGGCACAATAACACACAGAGCCATTCTGAGTTCAGACAAGCTGAATTTTTCTTTAGCTGACACAAAATTAATCTGAGAATCACAGTTTATTTCTGCTTATTCGTATCAGTAGAGACACGCTGACTAAAAGATTCCTCCATATCTTTCATCTGCTCCCTCAGTCTGCCACCGGACAAGCTGCACCCATGCAGAATATGTCAACACACTCGCTCAACTCGATGCAGTGCTACAAATGTGCCACAGGTCCAACCAATCACAAGCCCCACAGAGTCATCCTGATTGGATGCTTCATTGCCTCCTGACAACACTGCAAAAGGTGGCATCTGGTACAGATAACGGCAGAAGTTAGTTATCTTCTTACCGGTTTAATAGGTTCTATATTTCAGCATCGTTTTATAAAGTAAACCTTCTCAAAAAAGTTCTGAATATGATGCAGATAAAAGCATATAAAAAGTACATGTCTGCACTCAGAAGGGCTCTCTGCTTGCGCCAGAATGAGGCACAACACCTCAGGCGTAATATCAGCTTTGTTGTTTTCTATCAGTGCATTTTACTTTGGCCAAATAACAGAGACATGGGTAAAAATACAAAAAGAAAAAAAGACATAAAAATAAATGAATAATGAGACAAAGAAAAAGCAAAGATCAATGAAGTACATATCCAAGTCAATCCTTGCACCATTTGACCAAAACTTTCAGAGTTGCTTTCTCTCTGTTAGTTTACAATCATGAGACCAATAACCAGAACAGTTGCACCTACCAAAGCACTTGCTCAGATTGGTCTGTTTGTCGATGAAGACTTTGGCAGAAACCACATTTCCAAAAGGCATGAACATCTGCAGGAGATCCTGGTCCCCAAACTCCTGCGGCAGGTGGTAGATAAACAAGTTGGCGCCCTCTGGCCCTACTCCATTTCACAAAAAAAAAAGGACAAACTAAAGTTAGACATAAACTTCAAAGCACATTGAATCTGCTTATTACACTTAAAAATGTGCCTGCAACTATAAACATCACAAGAGTTAAGAGTTTGCGCTGAGGATCCGCTCACCTTCCTTCTGACTGCCAGCCACACTCTGCTGCAGCAGGGACTGGCTGTAGAGGGAGGGCAGGGCGGAGGCTGTGTACTGCTGCATCCCTGAGTAGGCCTGAGTCAGTGCATCCATGGAGCTGGCAGCTGACCCATTGGCCATGGAGGCCCCCAGGCCACCATTCATGGCCCCCATACCTGTAGGGTCAAAAAGGAAATAGATGCATTGAAGACTTAAAAAAAAAAAAACTCTTACGATTCAAATATGATTCTTTTTTATTAGCATCAAGAAAAAAAAATCCCATTTATTTTTAAAAAGTTCAAATCTATAAAGTACTATTCAATTTTCAGGATACTTTGAGTTTCTCACAATGAACTGGAACCTCTTGAAAAGAAAAGTTGTTTAAATAGAAAGCATGCAGAACTGAGAAACGTTATAGATGTGATTTTTACCACTGACGCTGCTGGTGAGAGCATTGAGGTTGTTGAGTCCCATAGAAGTCCCAGTGAGACCCTGCAGCGTGCCCAGAGATGCCAACGTGTTCATGGCAGCACCAATGCTGGAACCTGCTGTTGACCCACCTGTTCATAGACGGCAAAATGGGCATATGCTCAAACATCTCAATTTCCAACATCTGGCATCTTCTACACAAATTACCATGGACAGGAGAAGATGGCTTGGCTGTAAAAGGCCAGTTCAAAAGCTGTTTTGAAATGAGATGCCATTACCAAAACAGCCAAATGCTTAGCACAGACAGATGGGGCCACTGTATATTTACCAAGAGTGTAGGGAAATACGGACTCCTGTAAAAATGTATGTGGGTGATAAACTCACATAAAATTTGAGCAAAGGATGAGGCTCATTAGGCAAATCGCTGATGAGACATTTAAAAAAAGGCAGGGAGGAGCATTGGGAGTTTTATTTAAACCTTTTTTTATTTTTTTAAATCTTGTTGCACTCATAATGAATTCCTGTTTAAACTTCAAATTTTCCCAGAGTACAAAATTTAATTGTGACTATGTAAATTAAGCAATTACAATGCCACAAGATAAACATGCATAAATTCAACTAAATGTAACCAGAAACACTGCCACAAGTTTGGCGAGTTGCCACTTCCCCAACAGCACAGGCAACTCAAAGAGAAAAATCTCCAAATTCAGTTCCTGTTACTGTTGAACTTACCTGGACTGGCCAGAGCACCCAAGGCTCCGCTGCTGGTAGACAGGGCATTTGTTGTAGCTGGGCTGGCAGAGCCCTGAGCTGCCGCTGCAGCCAGCGTGGCTAAGTTCTGCAGCTGAAGAGGATTCATACCTGCAGCTGAGAGAACAAAGGCAGAAGTGAGGGCTGAGGACGACCACGTTCATGCTTACACTGCTGAAGTGTTTAAACAACAGCTTTAACATCATATTTTAAGTTTTTCTTCCTGCAGGTGCTCCTGGTGATGGTCTGTTTTCTTACAGATGCCCGAGGATGTTTTTGTTTCTTTACAAGTGTAGCAGCCAGTTTCTGTTTGTGGTCGTTTTCTGTTTTGTGTTTTTATCTACTATTCCTCTCTTCACTCGTGATATCTTCTGTTCACTCTTCTGTCTTACGCTAGGTCCAGCTATAAAATGTAAATTCAACAATTTAATTTTAAAGAATAATATTTAATTATCGAGACAAGGCTAATACACAAAGGTTTTTATCTTCAGTGTTTGCTTTGTTCACACAAAAACTAAAACCCACTCCTATTTAGTTTGACCATAGCTCAAAACAAACAGCATCATCTCAGCATCACTTCCTATTAATTATCAGATTCCTTGTTCTCCAAGTTTCACCATTTACCTTGCACTTCACCTCAGGATGTGACCATTGCCATTCGTGTTGCATCATCAAGATGGCAGCATGAATTTAGATTGCTTAAAAAGTAGCCACAGTGATGAGAACATGGTTTTTGGGGAGGCATTTTTATTTTCAAAGTGCTCAGAGCAGCTGAACAAAAAAGGTGAGGGAAGAGTAGATTTTTTTCATGTAACTGAATCCACCACTTTTTCTTCCCCTTTATGCTGCCACATAGGCTGACAGCTCCCTGCAGAGAATAAAATGTCTCTTGTTTATCATGTAGAATAAGGTACCATGTGGATTGAGGTCAGAGGCATTATATGAATATAAATTTCAAGTAGTAAATTTAGCCATACACAGGTTTGATATTGATCAACAGAAATTCACGATCCCAATAAATAACTCTTATTTAAGATTAAACTTAAAACCATGTTATACGCATTTAACCAAGTACACTGTGATTAAAAAGTATAAACTCTTACTGTTTGTTACGTTCATCATCTTATGTGGCTTCTTAATTCGACCGAGTCATGGTGAGGCACAATTTGCCTTCAAGCAGGCTTAGAATAGCTGCGCTTATTCTTAAACTGCCACTGATCTAAGAGTAATGTGACTTACAGTTCTTCAAACAACAGAAAGCCCCATTTTACAGAGCTGGTGACATGAAAAGTTAATCTTTTCATGTATGACTGAATGCAAGTAAATATATGAACTTACCTCCTAGCCTCTGAATACCATTGAAATTGCCTTGATTACTGGTTGACGTGGCCTGCTGGAGCAGCTTTTGAAAACATTAAAAGAACAAAAAGTTTATTTTAAAATAAAAGGTAACAGATTTTTATTTGTGAAGACGATATATCAGAATATACCTTTATAACTGTGTTTGAACAATACGGTGATTACACAAGACAAAGACATTTACCTTCAGCAGTAGCATCAATAACGGACTGAATTTTACTTTTTAGTAGATAAGGAGAAATGCTACATATCCTGCTAAAAGTACTAGTGTGTTCCTTTTAGGGCTGTCCCGATACCACTTTTTCACTTCCGATACCGATAGAGGGTTGAGTATCGGCCGATACCAGACACCGATACTTACAAAAACCTCACCTCAAAACCTTAAGGTGTAACTGATAAAGTCAACAACAAAAGGTGTGAGAAAAACTGAGTCATTAATTATTAACCAATGAGTTAATTTAAAATAAATGTAAAGACTTTGTATAACACACAGCACATTTAACATTTCTTTTGTGAGAAAAAACAACCTGAGTAAACCCTACAGAAAATGAACTAGGGAGATCTCGTACAGGGTGCTGAGGTAAAAGGGCTGGATAGAAAATGTTGATCACCTGGTATCGGCAACAGTATCGGTATATTTC
>JAVQJG010030077.1:0-11574 GCA_036024015.1 Craterocephalus amniculus
CGCCCACAACTAATGAGGAACTTTAGGATTAAATAACATCTAAACGGAGGCGCTAGAATTTTTTTTCACTCCCCCCACAGTTGTCATGAAGGTAAACCTGACATTTTAATCCTAAAATGTTTTTTTTGTACCAAGCTGTAAACATGTTTAATTCTGCTGTAAAGTTGGCCTTTTTAACATGGGAGCCAATGGGACCTTACTCTGTTTTGGAGCCAGCCCCTAGCGGACGAGGAGGGAATTGCAATTTTTTGCACTTCCGCATGTGTATCACTTTTCCTGGCGGGAGGTTGCTGCTTGGATCAGAACCACATGTGCATTAAAATAAATGACTGAAATTAAAATATATGTTTTAAAATAATGAAAAATACTTTTCAGCGACCATAGCAAAGATACAGTTGTGCAAAATGCTAAAAAGAAAAAATATTCCTTTATTCTATATCTCATATGACCAAGTCTCAATATATCTGAAAATCTCGATATATTCCCAGCAGTGTTTACTGAAGGTTATTTTCAATGAGAAAAAAGCTAAATGCATCTTATTTGACTGATCGTTATGTTCAGACTTTACCAACACGGTGGTTTTGTGTGCAAGTGGTTTAACATTTAATTAAACATATATTACTTTCCCTCTTTCATGCTGTTTGCCGACGTTTTAATGATTTGCATCATCCACAGCTGCTTTTTCTCAGCTTCACTTTCACCAGGGACGTCTAACCCCGGTCCTCTAGATCCACCGTCCTGCAGGCTTTTAGATGTTTCCCTTCTTTACCGGGTTAATGTGCAGATCTTGTTTGATCCATTTATTTTTAATCATGTTTTTTGGAGTAAGAAACATCTAAAACAGAGATTTCTAATTCAATAAATAAGGT
Source organism: Craterocephalus amniculus (assembly GCA_036024015.1). Lineage (NCBI taxonomy): Eukaryota > Metazoa > Chordata > Actinopteri > Atheriniformes > Atherinidae > Craterocephalus > Craterocephalus amniculus. Next base: position 870 of record JAVQJG010030077.1, read on the forward strand.
GACAAAGTCAGTCACTACATTGGCGACGCTGTAAACAATGTGTCCGCCAGGTAGCAGCAGGCACATATTGCAGTAATCTGATTACTCAAAGATGTGATTTTGATGGTCAGTGTTTTCGGAAAATAGTTCTCTGAGAAGGTCTTTAATATTGAAAATAAAATGTTGTTCCGTAGATATCGTCAAGGTTTTACATCCTCACCTAAACTTATGAGTCGACATGTTTGACAAACAGGGAGCGAATCATTTCTGGTCCAGCTGGAAAGACTGTTAATATACATGTAAATCAGAACACACACATACGATTAATTCTCCGGAGAATTATTCGCTCCACTGCTCTATGTCTAAAGTTTTCTTGACATCAACACCACAAAATGTCTGGAACATCCCACACAGACATTTAGATTCTCACATGCAGCCCTCCTGGAACACGTCTATCACATTTCAGGGCTGCAGTGCGTGTGTGTGTGATAATGGTAATTACAGATGGGATAAATGACTGAAAAATGGAGTCCAGTCCGACAATCTCACATTAAATCCTCTTTAACAGCATTTTAATCTTTTAAAGGCTGTTCGATGCAACTTGAACCTTTGTTTTTTTATCTCTTCTCAGATGTGGCTGACAGAGTAGCTCACGCCGGAGGACGTCCCCTCATCCCTGCCCTGGAGAGCAGAGTCTGCTTTTCTTCCTCTTTTTTACTTTCTGTGTGTGTTTTTTGCTTCTTTATCTTTTTTTATGCTCGGACACAACCCACCAACTTGTGAATTCATGATCACATGACCGTGGATATGGACGCAGTCCTGTCCGACTTTGTCCGTTCTACTGGAGCTGAACCCGGATTGGCCAGAGACCTGCTAGAGGGTGAGTCGGACGACATCACGCTATAAATGTGCATCACGATGCAAAGCCGTAGCCACGGGTGCAGGTTGGGATACCCACCGACTCGGTGTTCAGTCCCACTTTTTGTTTTTATTTTGCAAAAAAACTGAAGAACAGATGGGCTTTGCTGACCGGTTGAGTCTCGATTAGTACTTCTCCTGATTATGCCATCAAATAGCAGCAGAATGAAGGTGAAGCTGGAGTCAACAGGGCTCCTGTTGCCTAGCAGCAGCACAAGTTGCAGATAAAAATATGGCTTAAAAATATAAAGCAATGCAGCAGCAGCAAGCTGGTGAGCTGCTCCAAACTGTGATATTTACCCAAGTGAAGGAATGTGCCAGTGGCCTTTGCATAAGATAAGACAAGTAATGCAGCATCGGCTTGTGGTAAATATTTAAACTCATTAAGGATGCTTCATTGTGCTTGCCGTGAAAACAGATTCCGGCTGTCACATAAAGGCAGTTTTCTCATGCAGATGTTTTCCTCTCTGTGTGTCTGTCTGCAGGCAAGAACTGGGATTTCACCGCTGCACTCAGCGACTTTGAGCAGCTGCGACAGGTGCACGCCAGCAACCTGACGTATTCCTTCCCAGAAGAGCGGACGTATCTGCCTTCTGAAAAGGAGATGGCCAGGGTGGGGCGGCCTCTCCTCCACCGGCAGGATGAGGTTGTGCAAGGTAATGCATTAATGCTGTTACTACTTTATTACGTACAGGCTTATTACGTTTTATTACGCATTGCACACATATAATATACAGAGTGGTGGAAAAAAGTTTTCGGCACCCCGTGCATTTGGTAAGTATCAAATCCAATCAGTCCATTTTCTATAAGCACATTAAAAACAAGCGCATTGTGCCAAAGGGCTGTACAATATAAGGAAGAGATTAAATAAAATGCAAGCAAGAGAATAAAACAGGGGAGGTGGCAGCTTTGTATGAGGTGCGCCGTCACATATGTACTTATAAATAACTATTTCTAAGCAATAAGTATGTTTTTATTTTGATGCGATTGTGAACAGACTTTAATAAAATACATATTTATGAAAGCAATACCTGGTTTTTATTAATATAAAGCCAAATTACTTACACACTGTACCTTTAAATTAGTCAGAGCACAAATACTCAAGAAAACCTGAAAAAAGGAAATGCATTTTTTTAATATGAAAATATTGGTGTCAGTGTACAACCCTAACTTGCAGATTTCAATATTATAGCAATTAATTGATATGTTTAGGAGACCAGTATTACTATTAATATTGATACATGTACTACTTCTACCACAAAACATTAGGATTTCAATAGGCTTTCATTACAAGTTTAGTACTCAGGCCTAATAATAATAAATAATTACATAAGTGGTATTATCATTATTATTGTTATTATTGATAGTAAGTATGATAATAATTCCCAAATTGGTCTTAAGGTTCTTTAAGGATTTTTGCAAAACATCCTTGTTGACATTTTATTTGTTTTTAATTTGTCACTCTGTTTTTGTGGGTTTTTTGTGATGTAGAAATAAATGTTCCATACTCACTAAACTACAGAGTGTTATCTGTAGCTGTGGCTAAACACGGTTTCTGTGCATCGTCTGCTTCCAGGTACAGAGAAGCGTCTGTCGCGGGGCATCTCCCACGCCAGCTCCACCATCGTTTCCCTGGCCCGCTCTCACGTCTCAAGCACGGGCGGGAGCAGCAACGAGCCGCTCCTCGACACGCCGCTGTGCACCTTCCAGCTACCGGACCTCACCGTGTACCGGGACGACTTCCGTGGCTTCATCGAGAGGGACCTCATCGAGCAGTCCATGATGGTAGCGCTGGAGCACGCAGGTGAGCAGAGCAACCCGGCTGGGCGACGCTGAGCAAACGCAGCAGCTAAGTTGTGTTTATCGCTCCTCAGGGCGGCTGAACTGGTGGACGAAAGTCGTTCCCAACTGTCAGAGCCTCCTGCCTCTGGCAACAAGTGGAGATGGGAACTGCCTCTTACACGCAGCCTCGCTCGGTGAGTATCACACACCTTTTAGACACGACCTCAGAGAGCTGCACTGTGAGCAGAGCAGGAAAACCCACATTCACTGTGTGGCATCTTATAAATGCAACATGCATGAGGACCCAGCTAATGTGAGGGCGCAGTTTAAGAGCCTGTAGCATTAAATCGTTGAACTTGTTTCCTGCAAGGGATTTATATTTTTTCACTCACTTTGACAGGAAAAACTGATCTAATGTGTCTTATTCGTTTGGGAGAATCCTCTGGTACATGTGTTCATTATTTAATCATTTTTTAAGTGAAGTTGTTCAGAGGATTAAGTTTCCATTAATTATAAAGTGAAATTAAACTGGTTACAGATGTTTATAACATGACTGAGACATGTGTAAAACATGTTTTACTTTGAATAACAGTAGTTTAGTTAGTTTAATTTATTAAGATCCAAATTAGCTGCAGCAATTCAATAGCTATTCTTCCTGGGGTCCAACAAAATGTACATAAAAGTTAAAAAAAGAACAGAAACTAAAGGAAAAAAAACAGCAAACAACACAATCGTAATAATCTCCAGACACAAGAAAATGTTCTTCCCTCTTATGTATACAATATACCACTCTCCATATGATTTGATGTATAAGTCTCTTGTAAAATAACACAATATCATTAACAGCAATGATAATAATTATAATAATAACAATAATATAACAATCCTAATAATGATTATTCTGTAGAGGGACGTGACACATGATCCAGCTTCCCACAGCACTTAAACGCAGCGTGTATGTTTGCAGCTTTGAGGAGACATGAATGCAAAAAAAACAGATGCACACGCAAGCTGAACCACGCACGAATGCTGTCACGCCATGTGTGCACATGCATTTAAGTTTGTGAGCACCTTTCATATACAGAAAATTACAGCACAGTTTTTATATAGCCAATAAAGTAAAAACAACTTTACCCATCCAGGTCCCCTGCACCGCAAAAACACTTCACTACGTGAAGAATAGCTGAATAGAATTGATGAACTCATGATAAAAGATCAAATTAAATCAATATGAAATTTAATTTTATAAAATAGAACAAGGAAAATGGTAAATTAAAATGCAAAGATTTTAATGTGTTAAATAAGTAGTTCATAGATAAATTGGTCACAATCAGGAAATAATTAAACCAGATTTCACATACAAATAAAATATATTTAATAAAAAAGCCTTATTAAAAAGGTCTAAAGCTTTCTTTTAGAAACATCAACTCTCCCAGATGATCCTATTTGTGAGGCTGAAGGTAAAAATCTGATGATTTAAAGTTTTCTGTGTAGCTGTGGTTAATGACCGCCTGTGTTGCAGGCATGTGGGGCTTCCATGACCGCGATCTGATGCTGCGGAAGTCCCTGTACGCGCTGATGGACCACGGCTTGGAGAGAGAAGCTCTGAAGCGGCGGTGGAGGTGGCAGCAGACCCAGCAGAACAAAGAGGTCCGTCCCAAATGGCGTTAAATTCGTTATCAGCGACTTAAACACAGCGATGTTGATGTGCAACTTGCAGGTTAGCGACGGTGTGCTGAGGCTAAGAAACAGAAACAAAGACTTGCATGTCTCTGTGAGCCTACAGAGTAGAGCTGAGCAGCAGGTTTGATGGTGAGGACTTAAATGTGAAAATATAAATGCACATGACGGACCAACTGCAGAAATACTGAGTTAGCAACAGATGCTAATGATTGTTAAAGCGCTGTAGAGCTAACCGTCATCTGCGAGGATGTCACATGATTAGATATAAGAGATTAAATCAGGACCAAAGCCAGGATCTAATACCTGAGAATCAGCTGTTGGGTTATTCGCTGAATTAACCAATTCATAACAAAATGAAGCTTTGCTGCACAGTGCTGGAGAAGACAGTTGTCAAATTAGACATCATGGCTACAAGAAAAGTTCCTGCTCACAGACACGCTTCTGGTCCTGGTTTCAGAACCTCGGTGCTTCTGGAAAACCAGTTTATCCAGAACCAAACCGGTTCTGTTTGTCACAGAAACGTCATTGAAGAACTGGTGGGCATGCTAACACTGTTAGCTCCTGTAAAGCCTGCTAACGACAGCTAATCCAGTCCCCATCTTCTGTTCTCTGAAATGTCTCCAGTCAGCAGAATCACTTATCTTTCTTCTTCTGATAACTACCTCCAACATTTCTGCCATAAATCAAAACGTCCCGGGCTGGAAAAAGAAGTCATGAAGTGCGGTTTGTCAGCCTCGGGCTCCAGGATCGTACAAAATGAATGTCAGTGTCACAATGAGTCAGAAGCACGTTTTGAGATCAGGAACTCATTTAATATTGCTATAAGTCAGTAAAGCAATGGACTGTACATCTTAAAAGACCTTATGAAAAATAAGTCCAAAAAATAAGGGGGGAAAAAACCACCTATCATAACTATAAACCCCTCAGGCATCAAACCTTTGCTAAATGACACATTAATGGCAAAAAAAGCCATGATAATTTTATTAGCAGTGCTCAGAAAACCTACGATAACTTCTGCACTTTTATTTAATAATTCAAATTAAATCTATAAAGATTTTTTTCAACACACATATTTACCCAACACTTTACTTTTTATTATACTTTGTAATTCTCAAATAATTCTTTCAGGACGTTACATCCCTCTGCTAGCGAGTAATAGATGCACACCTTCAATAAAACATTTAAAAGGTACAATGTTAGTGATTAACTTTTTTACTAATACACGCTTTAATGATGTGGATCAGATGAGATTTTATGTCCACATCAAAATCTTGTTAGGATGTAATGTAAAGCTGCATCTTATAGAGTAATTAGATTACTGTTACTGTCCCTTTTGTACAGCCATCACTCACTGACTGGTCATTTTTTATTTTATGATCTATTTTCCATGGTATCTCTGCCTACATTAGAGACTAAATCCTGTGTTTGCTTTATATGTTAGGGCAGAGCGATATGAACCAATTTTCATATTTATAATGTATCTCAATATAATAAGTTAGCAAAGAGACGGTTCAAATTTACGCCCTTGACCACTAAATGCACTTTTATTAAGGATCAGAAGCCGTGTGCATTAAAATAAATGACTGAAATTAAAATGTGTATTAAAATAATGAAAAATACTTTTCAGTTACCATTACCATAACAAAGATACAGAGAACAAAAAGCTAAAAAAGATATATTTTTAACTCAAAACAAGCTAACTCTAATTCTACATCTCATGATAAAGTCTGAATATATGTGAAATTCTCGATATATTGCCCAGTCCTATTATATCTAAATCACAAAGTCAAAGAGAGGCTCTTTTTATGCAGGACACAATGAAGGCTTCATATATGAAAGCAAGCTTTGTCGCAGATCAAAACAATTTTTGAAGCGGCTGCAGACATTGTGCAGACACCCACAGAAGAGACGCCGCATGAATGGCCGCATATTACTCCCCCGTTCTCCGGCAGGCTGCCTCTAAAGTGTCCTAAATCAAATGGCCTCAGCCAGAAGCGCTCCAGTTGACATTGGGAGAGGCATCTGCGTCTGTTAGCGTATACAGACATGCTGCCGGGTTTTCCTCTCTCCAGGGGGGTGTTGCTGCTGTTGGTGTGGGTGTGTTGCTGCTGCAAAAAACTGCAGCATGCTCCGTGCTGGCTTGTCTGCATGTCGTCTTGTGGTAAGACGTCATAACGTCAGCGCATGCTTTCGGGATATCCGACACGGACTCTCTTAATGAAAGACGGCTGCATGTGTGTCTCTCCTCAGTCTGGTCTGGTGTACACGGAGGAGGAATGGCAGAAGGAGTGGAACGAGCTGTTAAAGCTGGCCTCCAGCGAGCCCAGAATACACTACAGCACCAACGGGTCCAACGGGTAAGGCTCCGTTAGCCCCCCTGGATTTCATTCATTACCAAACCACTACGTCCAAACTGGAGGTTTTAACAAATCCATTAGTAATACAAAAAAATGCTTATTTTTATTTATTTTATTAGTGCGGAGTCGTCTGATGAACCCGTTTACGAGAGTTTAGAGGAGTTTCACGTCTTCGTCTTGGCTCACGTCCTCCGAAGGCCCATCGTTGTGGTGGCTGACACCATGCTGAGGGACTCGGGAGGAGAAGGTGAATAAACCTAGTGCCACCCTGTTACACACTAAGCATAGTTTCACCCGCTGATGCACCGGAGTCTGAAAGTAAAAGGTTTTATTGATGACTTGCATGTCTCGTCCTGATGAAGTAAACAGGAGCATCTGCCGTCTGAGGCAGGGTGATTTATCAGCGTGGGCCAGTGCCAGGTGGTGGGTGACCCATATGTGCTGCTGCCTGAAAGAATTTTTCTATTAAAGCTGAGACCATAGACCATAAAATAAATGGATGAACCTTAAAACCAGGTGACCCAGAGGTTTCTGACCCATAAATGAGCGACGAGGAGGTGCTGAGAGGGGGACGGTGAGGAAGGGCTAAAGAAAAAGGTGCTTTTAGCAGCTAAAAACTGCGGTTCTGCTACTCTTGGCCTCATTTTCTCAGATATTTGGCACCTGTCAATCAAAAGGACACGCCCCTAATTAAGAAGAATTTTAGGATTAAAAAACGTCTAAACGAACGAGTTAGAATTTTGTATCTCCCCCCACAGGTGTCATGAAGCTAAACCTGAGCTCTTAAAGCTAAAATGCCTTTATTTACGTGGAACGTGGGAAGATCAAGGTACGATTAAAATAAACTACCGAACTCATTTACAGCTGCAGCAGTGTTTATGAGATATGCGTAGGAGTTTTCATCTTCATTTATAAAACAGCTTTGTTAGATGTCACATGTCAGACTGGTGTACAGAATCCATGCAAGTGCTAACTTCTTATACTACTCATTAAGTCTTGTTAATCAATAAAACATAGGATACCTCAGACTACATCCTATGATGAAGATTCAAAAATTTAATTAACTTTATCACTTCTTTTCTTTTTCTATAGAAATCAGCCAGCATTCAGCAAGGTTCAAGTAAAACTAATTGGATAATAGCTTTACACGCTTGCAAAGTTAGTGGAAATGATTTCTTTTCTGCTTCAGGTATACTCAATTAAGGCCAAGCCAACTTAATTTCCAAAACACTTTAAAACAGCAGCTGCTGAAAGAAGTGTTGAACATAAAATAATTAAAACAGTTAAAATCAGATAGAAATAAAATAGAAATAATAGAATTACTAAGAGAAATGGTAAAACAAGCTTCTCTTATACTGGGAAAAGAGTTGGGTTTTAAGAAGGGACTTAAAGTTGGACATTGAAATACCTTGAAGCAAAAGTCCAGAAGATCATTATGCTGAACTATTTAGTCTTTTATTTATTTATGTAGCTTAAGAGTTGTATCAATTAGGACTGGGTATCACCAGCGGGGTATCACTAGTTAACTGAATGGATAAAATTAGATTTTAGTTAAATTCGATTCAATTCAATATCCACTATTTACAGATATTTTGTTACGCCAGTTTGCCTTGACTATTAGACGTACTAATATACGATCTACATGCTCTCCTGAAATACAATATTTGAACCATTGTTGTCTATATTTCCAGTTCATCAGATTTATTTCATAGTACATACAGCACGTGCTAATGATGGAGCCTGCGTTCTTAGCGTTAGCTGCTAATGATAGAGCTCACGTTCTTAGCATTAGCTGCTAATGATAGAGCCCAAGTTCTTAGTGCTAGATGCTAATGATACAGCCCACGTTCTTAGCATTAGCTGCTAATGATAGAGCCCACGTTCTTAGCGCTAGCTGCTAATGATAGAGCCCACGTTCTTAGCATTAGCTGTTAATGACAGGGGGCCACATCCTTAGCATTAGCTGCTAATGATAGAGCCCGCATTCTTAGCGTTATCTGCTAATGAGAAAGGGAGAGCGGACATCACACGTCTGAACTCACAGCTTCCCTTTCATCAAACATGAAACCCACTGAAAGCAGCTTCCAGCATCATTCTCAAGAAACTGGAGCAGATATACTGATATAACTGATATAAATCCTCCCACTAATTAAATTCTTATCTCCATTTTTTGACTTAGAAGCATTGCTGAGGTCAAATTGTTTTCACCTTTAACGCCCTTTTTTCCCTGCAGCCTTTGCTCCCATCCCTTTCGGAGGCATCTACCTACCGCTGGAAGTGCCAGCTGCCAAGTGCCATCGCTCTCCCCTGGTCCTGGCATACGATCAGGCGCACTTCTCCGCCCTGGTCTCCATGGAACAGAAGGACAGCTCCAAAGAGCAAGGTAATCCTTCGCTTCATGCATCATTATCACATCATACATGTTCCCCCTGTGGAACCAGTGCCTCAAGTATCCAGTCAGCTCAACTCTTTAAGTTCATGTGGGACTGGTGGCTCGTCACTGGAGAGCTTCATTGTTTCCTTTACTGATTAAACATGAAATAAAGCTGTATTTTGATGCATGATTTGAAAATTATTTTAGCACTTTATTAATTTTCAATAATAAGTAGTAATAGCATTTATATATAAAGCACTTTACATAGTATTCTCAGACACTTCATGTGAAACACTTTATTAAGATAAAAAAGCAGTGCAAGTTTCTACAAAATTTCTCACAAAATAATTGGATGAAATTCAAGTTAAACGGTAATGCTCACAACAAGCAAATAAATAAATTAAAACAGAATTGAATAAGCCAGAAAAGGTTTTTTGGATGAATGAAAAAGTTAGTTGTTACAGGTTAAAGACTTGCTTACTTTGAGCGTGAGTGGCCACCATAAACCTACAAGCATAGTTGTTTTTAATTACACAGATGCATGTTTATGTCTCACATATTTAGCATTTGTTTAAAGTCTCATCCATGCATGTTCTCAGAAATTAACATTAAATCCAGATTTGTCTCTTCACTTATTTATTTTACCTATGATATTAGACATCATTTGGACATTTACCACAGAAGAAAAAAGGGGCACGGGTAACAATACAAACATAAAAATAATACACCAACAACCAAAATACTTCCAAAAGTTAAGTCACTTGTCCATATTTTAGCTATAAAATCCAGATGTTCATGAACACAAATCATCATAAATTAGTTTTTAATCAATGAATTATATTTATTATCGAACCCTAATTCTTAGGTAGCAGAAGTAACAGAGACAGCTTCCTGAAGACCCAAAAATCATTGATGTTTTTTGTTTTTTAAAGCATATTGTTGTATTTGTTCCTCCTCTACCCCAGCAGTTGTGATCCCACTCACTGACTCAGAGCATAAAATGCTGCCTCTGCACTTCGCCGTGGATCCCGGGAAGGACTGGGAGTGGGGAAAGCATGACACGGACAACGTGATGCTGGCAAGGTAAAAATAAATCAATTTTTAAAAAAAACAATAACAAAGCCTTCCTGCTGTGAGGTCAGATTAACTCAGAAGGTGATTTTAACTAAACTATTTATGCAACGGTCACAAGAGACGAATGAAAACAAGAATGGCACGTAGGGCTGGGCGATAATTCGATAACGATATATATCGAAAATAGACGCGATAGGAAAAAAAAGAGGGTCGATATAAATTCGATAGAGAAAACACACTCTTCTTTTTTCATTACAGCCTATCATGTGGCTTGATACTAAGTCGTAACGTCCTCCAAACCAATCAAACACTGAGGCACGCTCCCCCACCAAGCCCCGCCCCCCTCCCCACACAACAACAGAGCGCACATGACGCTAAAGACGTTTGAATGGCGCTGCTATTTGAAACTGTAAGCGGCGAAATGAGGAAGTTACACAGAACTCAGGTTGTAGGTTCTGTTTCTGAGGCAGAACGGATCTTTTACACGGCCAGTGTGGCTGTAAAGCTCTGCAGGATGCTTCTCTGGACAAGAGGGAGG
>JAVQJG010030079.1:0-20087 GCA_036024015.1 Craterocephalus amniculus
AAATAACCATGCATGTGACGAGCTTCCTCAGTAATTTTACCCACAACACGCCACTGCATGGTTCCATTATCATATGACAGACTTAAATGCTTGTCCACCAAATAGTGATTGCAAACAAAGCTGCACATAAACAAGCAGCCAGAGCAGGGCCAGTTAACAGATGGTGATGGATCACTGGATGCACTTCATTTTTCCTGGCCAGCAACACACTCACAAAAGATGTCCTGATTTGTTCACTACAAAACCAACAGCTTTATGAACAAGGCTGGAGCAGGGAGACTAAAGCTAAAAGGGCAGCTCAGCGTTCCAGTCAGTTTGAGTCTGAACCGCAAATGATTACCTAAACCATTTCAAATATCTGTGTGATATTGGCACTCAGCCTATGAACACATTTTACTCTGAACACCCTTTTACAATGAGCAAAAAGGCAGCTAAGGAGGCTAAAAGCACTTTAGGTTTATACATTTGTTCATGCAGCAGCCATAGATATATGGGTTACTCTCATAGGTAACCAGAGTTAACGATTACCAATCCCCCTCACACTTCACATACTTCGTACAAAGAAAAAGCAATCAGCAACTTGGCCTTGGAAAACGATATGGGACTGTACAAAGGAGTGTGCACCACTACTTTTTGTAATGGCTATAGATGTTTTTCACCTCAGCTGGCATTTTGCCACATTTCCCCACATTTGCACTCATTAAAACCGGAATAAGCATACAGTATGGAAATGTGAGATGGCATAACTCATAATGTTCCTCAAGTAAAGGAGTGCATTAACCAAACAGACACACCTGACTGTCATCTTTGCAATGCTTCTCATTTTCTTGATACCAAACATGGACTAGAGGTCTTGCCGTGCCCGAATAAATAGCACATTTGGCCCAAGTTTTCCTTCGTTTACAAGCTGTGCGAGCTTCCTTAACAGTGCGACAGGAGGAGTGCTTGTTCACAAGTCATCAGCTTCACCTGTTGAAGACCCCTCAGGATACCTCCAGGAGTTGAACCAATTGGAAGAAAGTTTCACCTATTCATCCGTTCTCAGGAGGATGTTTGGACCAAAAGACAGCTCTCCATCGCTCGGAAATAATGACAAACTATTAGGAATTATGATTGGTGCAGAGCCAGTATCTAGTACACAACCAAATGAAATGATTCCACAACAACCACTTAAAGTTATAACTCAGCGCTACATCCCTGGTTTCCCTCAGTATGGGGAACTTGGGTGAAGCAGGATAACAAGGGCAGACACACCCATAAGCTTTCAAGGGCGTGAGGTCAAGAAAAGATGAGATGACTGTCATCGACGTTTCTCCACGGTCACCTGATCTCAACCCCACTAAACATTTACGGGGCACATTACGTCTGACGAAACCAAACAGTCAACACATCACATGAAGCACGTTGAACAACTGACTAATCAGGCAGAGTAAAAATGGGCTCAGAGTCTTTGCAAAAGCAAGGGTCTTTTCCCAAGGTCCTTCTGAAGATACGTCATCAACTTTCCTCCATTGTCATGTGATCTCAACCCCACTAAACATTTACAGGGACCTTAGCCTGAAACATTTATGCTGATGCTACAACTAGTGTGCCTGCTGATGTCTGTTACTTCTCCCCCATCCAAATGAATGTTTCCATTTCTTCTGTTTGTCTTCAATTCAGACTGTCCTCAGACAGAAACCTGGCAGCCAATCTGTGCCAATGGCCTCTTTGACCATCACTGAAACATTCATTCACATTCATACACCGGCAATGCTGACATTGGAGGCAAAGCTAAGCTAACTGCCAAATTAATGACCTGCTACAGACTACTACTACAGAAAGAGTTTAGCAGGAATGTTTTCACTAGTTAGAGGTTCCTTCTATTACTAGTTTGAATTAAAAGAAAACTATGTGTGTTGTAACTGCTTATATCAGGTAGATCAACAGGATGTTCTCTACTCCTCTCGCATGAGGAGCACGGAGCAGTAGTAGCGATTAGGCTGTGGATTCCTTGCACATCGTTATAGGTCTGTTGTATGATCTGTTTCTATTTTTGGTCTTTCCTTTACAGACAGAGCTTTTTTTGTGAATGTAGCCGCACTACAACAGACCTGCATGACCCACATTGTGTGGCCTATTTGTAGCCAGTGAGCTAGCCAGCACGTGTTGACACATCGATAAGCCCATTGGCCCATGATTCTGATGCTTTGGAAAATTTGGAACCAGCTCCAGAGTTGAATCGTTTTTGTTTTTTTTATTACTATCCCTAGTTTTACGGTCAATTAAGGATCGACCCCTGTAAGTATTGTACTATAAACCTCATAAGTTTGAGGAAGCAAGTTTAGACTGGAACTAGCACAGTAATCCTCATTTCCTGAACACCGGCTTCCCTGTGAGACCAATTATTTCAACGAAAAATCACACACTTTCCTCATTTTTTATTCAGCTAATCCTGTTAACTCGATAACCCTCCTTTCTGAATTCATCTTTCTACATTCTTTTGATTTGCCGTGTGCTGTCAGCCCCTCTTAGGACGTGACGACCTTTATTCGGGCGTCGTGGCGATCTTTGTTTACATTTGGATCTCAGACAGCGCTTCTACGGCTCTTTGTGCCGGCAGTTTGAGTGACAAGCATCAGCATGTGTGTGTTAACTCGTGTGAGAAAAAGAGGGAAAGTGAGAAACTTTATGAGCCATTTATATTGTGGCTGACGGGGCTGTTGCTTCTGGTCAGCAACAGCGAAAGATCAGCTGTCACCGCATCGGATAGGAGACCTTTATTTCTCTGTATTTCACACACACACACACATCACCCAGGGTGTATATGCATACACACATACAGTACAGACAGGCACACTGGCTAAGATAACATAACAGCTGCTCTCCAGACATAACTGTGGCGACATGTAACCATCCTTTTAATCCCTGGAAGCAGGGGAAGAATGGCAGCCATTGTGTCTGTGTGTTCACGCATTCCTCGTAATTTCAACATCTGATTTAAGTCTGCCTTAAAAACTGTCATTTGTGCACATCTGGCATTGACTGAAATATCACCTGACAACACGGCGAGTATGAGACACATTGTGTCCCGACCACCCAGCTCACTCAGCGTCACCCAAACTCTCCAACCCTCTCTTTCGCAGCTTTCTCTCGTCCCGCGTCTTAATATGACATTATTTTAGGCTTCTGGCCAGCAGGAAATGACAGAAATGTTTTTGCAGAGTGAGGAGAGGAGGAAGAAAACACGTCTGAAGGGTCGGTGACGAGGGGTTGAGGAGACAGCTGGCTGGGCTTATCTCCTGCTGCACAAACTAGCTTGCATGTGGCAGAGGTGATATCTGGGTTGCTGCGGAGATAAGAAATCTATAAATGCATGTAACTGTGTAAGTGTGCAGACAATGCTTCCAGAGGGAAATGCATTTTCAGAGTATGGGGCTGGATTGTGTTGGCCTATTTGTCTTTTTACTCTATAAGATTTCCAGCCGCTACAATAAACAGCCCGCAGATTTATTTATTTTTTTTCATGTCTCTGAATGCACGGGTTTCATTGCACCTGAAATGAACAGGAGCTGAATGTGCAGATTATACATTCCTGTAAGCAGCAAAAGGATCCACTGAGAAGACTTAAATGAACTTTTAAACAATAATTAATAGCTCTTATAAATGAATAATTAGTCTTTTAATAAAAGGTCACTTTCCTTTTTCTCAAAAAACTAATGAGTTGAATTAACCTGTAATCAAAGGAATAATCATGTTGGATGACAGATGTATTTTAGTCTTAATAAGGCCCACCTAAATGTTCATTTTGAGACTGAAGACGATTAACATTACAAAAAAAAAGTGCAAATTTTGCGGTTAAGAAGAAAGAAAAAAAAAAAAAGTGCTTGAAGCCGAAGCATCAAAGCGACGCTATTTAAGGCGCATGTGACAGAAAAGGGAGGAAGGTAATTAGAGGACAGCTGTTTAACAACCAGCTCCAGTCTGCAAATCCTCAACCTGTGCTCGGAGGGAAAACTGCAAGCCAGTGTGTGTGTGTCTGTGTGTGTGTTAGAGCGAAAATGATTGGGAAACATAGCAGCAAGAGAATAAGTAGAAAGAAAGTAATAATTTACTTTGAGTTTACTCATTGTTGGTCTGGGCCCACCGACAAATGGGAGCTGCGGGGTCATCTCTCGGCCTTCCCCCTGTACTGGCACGCATGTCGAGGCGTCCTCTGCTGATGAACCTGCAGGGCTCGCTGTGGGAACTTGTGGGATGGATAGAAGAACACCACAGTCCTTGGCAGCCCGGAGGACCCCTGGTACCTCCTTAATGCGGCTGTACCAGCGCAGCAGGTGGGGGAGCTGATGCAAAGCACTCACAGCGTGGGTTTGGAGGGAGAACTATTAAACACAATCAGAGGAGTAGAAGAGGGAACGGGGGGGGGGAGGGGGGAGAGGTATCGATTAAGTGGTTCCACTGATGTGTCATGAGGTCAACTTCCACTAAAGATCACTAAATCACACTGGCGGACAGAAACACACGAGGGAGCAGCAGGAGAGACATGAACACATAGCTGGCAGCCGAGGAAAGTCAAGACACAAACGGAGACATGATCAGAGGGGCCAGCATGTGGAAAACAGGAAAGAGAGGGAGGCACATTCACAAGAGGGAGAATAAGTGAGGAGAGGCGACCGATGCTGCATCTGCTGTGGACAGAGATGGCTGTTAAGAGGAGACACGCTACACTGAGTGTGAAACTGGAAACCAGTGGAGCACAGCTGACTGCTAAAAGCCTTATTGTGAGAACTTCAGTTCATTCCCACAGCCAAAGGAGAACTGGAGGCAGCTGAGAGGTGAAATGGAGGTTGAGTCATGCTTCACAGTTTGACAGAACAGCATTTCAGATCAATAATATCACGGTCCTGGTGAGAATTACTAAACTTTGTACACACAGATTCTCTGAAAATTACATTCATATGGAGCTAAATTAAAATGTGCAGAGTTGCTAAACAGTAAATCTTTCATGTTGTGAAAAAATCAAATAAAAAAATTTCCTCTGACACAACTACTGCTGACATTAAATTAATTTGAGGAGTCCAGTTTAAATAAGACTTGCATGTCCTTCATTTTCAGACTTCAATTAATCAACAAATAATACTTTTACAACAAAGAAATGGGGCAGATTGTTTCAGATTCCTGTTTTTATCATGGGAAAGGCAAGAGAGCTGTCTGACAGCATCAGGAAAAAAACCTACTGTGATGAGTCCAGAAACATCTTTTCCAACACATCCTGTTAAAATTATGTTACATGCAAAAGCAAAATATGTCACCACTTATCTGATAACTAGGTGTTTGTATTTAAGATACAAAAGAAAAGTAGAAATTTTGTTTAAATACTTCAAATGATTCTTGATCTAAATCCTGTTGAAAATTTTGTCTCGGAAAGCTAAAACAGCTAGTAGCCAAGAAGAATCTTCCAGATGGTTAAACACAGCCAGGAGCGATCCTGGCTACATTCACACGGACAAAAATGGACGCTGTTAAGCTTATTCTAAACATGGCCGCACATACGTTTAGGTTTTTACATGACATGCTGATATGTTTATATTCCCGTCAACCATCCACCCATTTTCTATACCTGCTTATTCAAATTCAAGGTCACTGTTTATGCGAATCAGTCTGTTGCTTTTGGGATATACTGTACGCGTCCATCCAACGCTTTATTTAAGCTCTGGGTGGGAACATATAAAGTGAGGTTCTGCCTCCTGGCAAAAGTCTCTTCTGTCATCCTATTCTGCACTGATTTCAATTATAAGGCATGCAACATAAAGCAGTTGTTTGTGCCACAAAAGGCAGAAAAACTCAGCATAATTTTGTTTATGTTGTATTGAAATGTTAATTAAGTTGAAAAACCACAGTTAGCGCAGCCTGAGGAAAAAAAATTCTAGACTGAATTTCAACCAGGAACTTCTGTTAAATTTAGGCTTGCCGTAATTTTACTCAACCTTCTCGATTTCAACAATCCGGCAAAGACATAGTATGAGAAATACAGAGGACGAGAAAAGCCACAATCTCTCGAAAGGACGTTTACAGGGGTGAAAACACCTGATTGAGTCTGGGCTACAAACTGCAGTGGTCAAGCAAGATCCAAAAAGAACAAGGAGAGAGAGCTTTGGTAAAAAAAAATGAGACAGATGTTTGGCTATAAGGCGCAAATAAAAGCACCCACAACCTTGCACAAAGGTGTGCAGCATGAAACGATTTTCAGTGAAACAGCCAAAGTACACTTCCTTATTCAACTGCTCCATGTTCTGCCTTGAAGGGAGACTTAAAAAAAGGTAGCCGCTAAGACAGTTAATAAAAAATTAATCTCTATAAAATTCAATTGCTGATTGCCTCACAGCACTTACACACGAGATTTCTGCAAGTAACATCAGCTGCACTTGTTCATTTCGCTTGCCTGTGTAGGCTTCTCTGACTACTGCTTCCACCTTGAGACTCCATCAAGGATGTAAATCAGCCTAACCTAGCCCACACCTTCACTTTTAGCCATTTGAGGCACTTTTAGCCATTTGAGGGAAGCCCTGGGCCATTTAAAGTCAAATGCTTTTGGCTGAAATGTGCCACTCTTCTCGAAATCCATCCATGAGCCCCTAAGGCAGGTTGTAAGTGTCCATGTGGGAAGAAACAGAGCGAGGTGGATTATAGTGTTATCACTCTCTTTAAGTGGCTGCTGAGGTTCATTCATTGGAGGAAAATGTGGAACTTGTCCATTTCATGCATGTTTATGTAGTAAACCCAGCTACCACAACACAAAATGCAGACTAAGCAGACTTTTTCTTGTGGGTACATCCACAAGAAGAACGACAGCACTCTCTGGTGCAATCATCACTACAGCTTCAGACCAAATATCTGATTAGATCAAATTTAGCTTAGTATTATTATTATTGATTCAGAAGAGACCAAATACTGTGGCTTCACTAATTCTGACCAACCCCACATACAATTTTAGCGCTCTCAGTTATTGTACTTACTTTCACTGCTGCTGCAAATGAACCGAAATCATTGCAAGTAATAAACATTCATTGTTTGAGAGTTTTAAGTGCTTCATTCTGTTCGGGTTAGAAGTTTTAAAGTTCACATAGCAACCCACCGACTTGATCTATTATGGAGAGAGAAGTGGTCTCAAATTAAATGCATTTCAAATGGCTGCATTTGAATAGAAACCTTCCCGTACTCTGTTATCAGTCACTGCCAGGTGGTTCTGGACCACCTGTGAGAGCAAACATGTGCCAAGTCTTACGCAGCGAGTCTTCGAAACTCAAGTTTCAGCCTGAATGAGTTTGAGAGGACCCAGCTCAGCGTCAAAACAATACTTCATGCATAATTTAACAAGTCATCATGATAAAGGTATGAGAGTCTGTAAGACTTGTGACTGCAGTTCTGTGGACACAAATGGCAAAATGGATGGTGGCATAGCACACAATATATACAGTACCAGGTGGAACACATTTTTCCCATTAGATTGAATGGAAAAGTATGTGCTAACCTTTAAAAATAGTGTATACACACACACACACAGTTTTTTTAAGAATATATGTCCGTCTATGAAAAGTAAAAAGCTAATGGAGTGATAACAAAATAAAATGAGTTGATTCATGGATCCAAATTAGGCAATTACTTCCTACAGAAGAAGAGTGAGGTTCTAATCTATAGGGGCTCATTGCTCACAGTGTTCAGGCATAAATCATACTGCACATTATCAAGTCATGAATTCTTACCAGATACTGATAAATGCATGGCAGGAGCACCACATCCGTCAGAGTGAAGTACAGTCCCTCAGCAAACACGTGCTCCAGCGCAGGCAAATCTGTCGTCTTCACTTTCCTGATCTCAGAGTTCTCTCTGGTGGCCGAAGCTGGAACTGAATCCACAGACAGCTTGGCTAGGGCTGCCCTGAGCTCGAGTCCATCAGAGACCTGAGACGATTGTGCAGGAGCAGGCTCAGAGCTCAGGTTCCCCTGGCCGTCGGAGGCTTGGCTGTTTTCACCCCGTCTCTGCTCATGGAGTTTCTGTCTCCGTATTTTGTCATCATTGTGGACTCTGACAGGCTCTGCCAGCCGCTGCTCGAGGGTGAGAATGGGAAGAGGAAGCTGCAGGGTACGATCTGTGGGATTTTGGAGGTGTTGCTCAACAGCAAAGGGGATGCCAATCTCACACAATCTAGTCCACTTGCTTACCTAAAACAAAGATGGGTGAAATGCTTTAGATTAATCAAACACAGCCCTTGAGGCACTCAGATGTGAAAGAAAATTGTAAACTTTAGACTGCATGATATATTATGGACCATGATTAAGTTTGGTGAGAAAAGAAAAATCTTAAAACATGAAAGGCAACAAATTCTTCATGTTTTTTTATTAAAGAGAAAAAGACTATTTTAGTAGGCGGGCTGGGCCACATCCTCTTCATCAGCAATCCATTTCCATGTGTGTCCTGGGCTTCTTTGAGCCAATGCCATCTGAACTGTGTCTTCTGCACAAGTTCATTCATAGTAAACCCTTAGTACTTAGTTTTTTACTAAACAATATCAGAATGTCTGCCAGGTAGAGATTAGGTTGATTTTTTTTACACTGAAATGATTTAACACAATGATTTTAAGATTTATTTTTTTAAATGTGTTTTTATGTTTGTTTTTACCTGCATGCAAAACAAATTTCTCTTAGCAGAAATTAAAGTGAAGTTTGAGTTTCTTTTTTTTAAGTTAGAAGTGAATTGATACACACCCTTTCAATTAATCTCCATGCAATGGATCTGAGAACTGCAAACAGCAAAGCCTAATTGGGACTCAGACATAAAACTTCTCATTCTTTGAATCCACAATAATTTTGCTCTGATAACTGATGTCCGTGTGTGTGATTTAGAATTTTTTTAATTTTAAAATTAGGTGAGGAAGTGACAGCCAGTCATGTATGTGAAGGCATCAGTTAAGACCTGTGCCAGGCTACATAGGTTTTTTTGTTTTTTTTTTAGTTTATTGTAAACCAGGATGTTTACAATGAGTTTCCATAACTCCAGTCCCACATGTATCCACTTCCAGATCCACTTGCCATCAGTTGACTGAGTTTCATCTGTACCAAGAGCTGTGTGCAACAAGTGATATCACATTTGTTTTTATCAAAAAGCAGCTAAATACTGTCCTCTACCTTTGTTGTTTACATTCCACTAACCTCTGCACAGGCCTTCAGACAAGTTTTCTTGAAACCCAGCAGTGCCAAAACATCATTTCTGGAAGGATCTGCCTCAAGGGTTTTGTTGATAATATGTCTGAGGACCACAGCAAGTCCAGCCCTGCAAAGCTGTTTGGTCTCATCCAAAGCAGCTGGGAGACGGCAGCTCCTGACCAGCTGGGGCAGAGCATCCAGCCGGACATCACACACATTAACACGATCTAGAAGCGGACTCTTCAGCGACTCGGAGCTGCTGCAGTCGCTGAAGACCAGAAAAACTTTGAAAGACTTGCAGTCACAGTAAGAGAGGAGAAAGAGGACTATGGAGGTGTGCAGGGGAAGACGCGGCTCATCGTTCTGGGAACGAACTTCTAAGAAGAGGGATGGAAGCTGATCATCTGACTCAGTGTGTTTCATTATAAATGAACTCATTGCTGTGGAGTTACAAGAGAGAAAAATAGTTAGCTTAGGAATAGATTGCTGTGCTGAGCTAGTATTTGTTTGCCGATGTAGCAGATATTTTAAACATAATATTAAGAGAAACTTACAACATCAGAGACATCCAGACATACAATGTTAAACCACGTTGCTAAGGTATAACCAGGCTGACACACTGCCTCTTCTTCTCCAGCTTTAAAGCCACTACAGCTCCACAGCGCCACCATCTGTCCACTTTTAAGTAGTAAAACACCTAAATATGTTAAATGTTTCAGTATCACGGGATGACACTGGCATTGGGTGGTTCCTATCATTTAATAATAAATAACTATAAATATTAAATGCAGAACGAGCTAAAAGAAATATCTCTTAGTAAAACCAAGTATCTTACAAGGTTCCGCTACTGGACACTGCGGAAATATTTGGCGGTTGCACAGAGGCGAAGGAACGAAGGCACTGCAAACGTCGGTAGTCCGCCGCTTTGTAGGAAGTGTTGTTCAACAGCCCGTCGTTCATCTGAAAGAAAACCTTTTCCAGGTAGAAAGTGAGGTTATGTCATCCATCTGAAATAATAAACGACAGATTACGCTTCATATTGTGACATTTTTAGGTAACTTGAGCCACCGTGTGGGTGCTGTAGTGTTCCGTGATTCTGCTTTCTACGTTCAGAGAAAATCATCTCACGGCAAACCTTGTGTTTCATTTTTAAAAAGCATTTTACAGATAATTTGTCCTGCTGGAATGAGCCTTGGATATTTGCGATGCTCCCAATTGAACACCTGATGGCATTATACAATAGAGGTTACATGGTGGTGCATACTGTTTGTATGTGTATTTTATCTAAGGAGCTTTTAATTTGAGGAGTTTTTGTCTTCTCTTTCATGTTTTCGTTTTTCAATGTTGAAAATGCCATCTTTTGTTAATAGAATACCTGGTGAACTCGACGCGAGAATATTGGAGGTTTATTTTAACAGCCTGAATTATCGATGCACATTGACATGAGGATGAAACTCTAACGAAACATTTCTTGTTGCAGTGGGTATATGAAACGAAGATACAGAAATTCCATTAACAATCTCCTAATAAGTGTGTATGCTCCTTTTTGCAAGATGATGTACTTTCTGTCCTGTGTTTTGCACTTCTTTGGATTAAAGAAATGTATTGTCTTCACTGACCACAAATTAGACTTAGTAAAAAGATGGACGTATGAGTAAAATATACTAATGTTTTGGTGCCTAATGTAATATATTTACATGTAATAGGACCATAATTTTTTTTAAGGGACAATATCAATTTTCAAACTAATGTAATTAGAAAGTGGTGTCACACCTCATAAGTGTAACTAAAACCTTAAAACTGACATAATTTCATGATTTTTAGGATAAGCCATGGCTGGGCCTGTCAGTTTGGAGTTGGATCCCATCTTTCTAAAGGGGCTGAGTTATTTACACTCCAAGAGTAAAGATTCAGCTGAGAAACTCAAAGCCCTGCTTGACGAGTCCCTTGCAAGAGGAAGCGACTCATCCTACCGCTCTTTACAAAAAGTAAGAACTGTAATATTCTGTATTTACACTGTAACTAATCATTTAAAAATATTTTTCCCATTTATCAGCCGTATGTACAGTTATATAATGATGCATTATGAATTCTTGTTTAATCTTCAGGATGTGGAGGTATCAAAGGGGTCTATGTCAAAGTTGAGCTTAATCAAACAAGACTCAAAGTCCTCAAGTTCCTCATCTTCCAGCAGCAGCAGTGGAAGTAGCAAATCCAGCTCAGAGAAGAGCAAAAAAGAGGGAGAGAAGAGGCCATCTGAGAAGGTACAAGAAGCTTTAATGATTGAAATGAGAATAATTCAGTGTTGCAGTATGTCATTCGCAGATGTTTAGTTTTAGTACTTGTTGAAGTACTAAAAACAAAGATTTAGATTGATGTGGAGTTAAGATGTGACCAGGCAAGGTTGTAGTAAGACTCTAAGGTCAAGACTACAGTTGTTTATGGTAAAATCCTTATCTGAGTACAGGTATGCTACAAAATCATTAATTGGATCATAAAAAAAGTGACACATGACACACTTCCTCAGCTATCAAAACATGGGAGTATTCCTTTGAAGGTCATTCAAGAAAGAGGCACTCACCTGAAAAAGCTGGACTCAAACAAGCGGCATCTCCTTTCAAGCCTCAAGTTTATTTTCTTAAATATATTTATTTATTTCAGTCACATCAAACAAGATTGATTGATTCAGTGCCATCTCTACATAGAATAATACATATTTATATAATAACAAGAAAAAAGGAAACCAGACTGATTCAAGGCAGACGTGCATAGTGTCACAATGTGCACACACCCAGGGTGTCCGACCAGCCCTCATGAATGTTTTGATCCGTTACTCATGTATATGATGGTAGGGCAGAAGCACTGGTTGAATGATTTACAAAGTGAAGAAGAGACTGACTCTATGTTCATAGAAGGTGAAAAACGAGTAAAAGTTAGAAGTTGCAAAACATTGTGTTGTCACCGTTGTAACTAATGCACTTTCATTAAAGTATATGCAAAAAAAATCTGTTATGTTTGGGGGTTTTAACTAATAAAGTAACTAGTAATCTAACTAGATTTATTAGAGTAAGTAATTAGATTACTTTTTAATGAACTAATCAGTAATCACTAATCTGATTACTTTTTCAAGTAATCTGTGGCATCACTGCCTATTAAGGCAATTTCAAGATGCAGAAATTTCCGTAAGTGGAAGGTATATTTATATTTTTACTTAGGAGCGCTGGCATCAGAGGAATCCCATCTCCTGTTGTGCACAAACACGTCATTATGACTTCTCCAGACTTACCTCTCTGTTTTTCTAAAAAATCAGGTCAGGGTTGAGTTAAGTGAAGTGGATCCCCCTAAAAAGCCTCGCTTGGAGAAGCAGGAGAACCGCTCTTCTCCAATTACTGTTCAGACAAGCAAAGATCTCCTGCCGAATATACACGACTACGATGAGACTAACGCTGATGACTTTGCCATGGAAATGGGCCTGGCTTGTGTGGTTTGCAGGTAAATCTTAATAATTTGGAACTGAGTGTAATTATTCTATGAAGTCTGAGCTGTTAGGATACTCATATTACTAAAAATTACTAGATTAATGATCATGTAAATAACTTGGTGAGTAGTGGAAGTTGCAGACTGTTCATATGTTTACAATCTTGGTGTGCTTTAATTCCCTCAGACAAATGACTGTAACCATGGGCAACCAGTTGGTGGAGTGCCAGGAATGCCACAACTTGTACCACCAGGACTGTCACAAGCCCCAAGTGACGGACAAAGAAGTAAATGACCCACGGCTTGTGTGGTATTGTGCCCGTTGCACCAGGCAAATGAAGCGAATGGTGAGTGTAATAAACCTTTCTTCTTTATTTATTTATTTTTTTCTGGCGTATATGTGGAAAAGTAACGAGTCATGAATGTAAAACCATGTAAACAGGATCTGGTGTTCTTTTTGAGTGAAAACAAATCGTTATTGTTTCTCCGCCAGGCTCAGAAACCTCCACAGAAGCCGTCCCCTGCGTCGGCATCATCAGCGCCTGTTGTAAAAGACACACTGGTGAAAAAGACCGAGCTCAAACTCAAAACTGACACAACCAGCACCTTCCAGGCCTTCAAAAGAACAGAAGTGAAGGTATGCATTTTATGTTGATGCTTTTCCAATCTGCCTGATGCACAGTAATTGTACTTGTGTCCTCCCCCGAGTTAAATGGTTGTGATGCATTTAGAACTTATTTTTGACATAAAGTGTGATATGAGCAGTCACTTTGAGTGTGTAAATTTAAAATACTGTTAGAGGCAGTTTGCATAAATATCTGCAGAGGGAAATTTTCAGGAAGTAGTTATTTTCTCATTTCAGTCATAACGGTATTTATTTTCCAGGGGAAATGCGTATAAAATATGTCAGAGCACTTTGACTTGCTGGAGGTCACTACAAAGTGTTGCCTTGTGAAATATAATTTAAGAAATTAATGGATTTGCAGCAAAGGTATCCTGCAAGACACTAAGCCAAAGCTTGGCCTGGCTTAATGGTGATTACTGAATAATTACTGTTTTCTATTGACTCTTAAAAGATTAATTTACTTTTTATGCGAGTTCATAAGAAGAAAGTTTTAAGTCAGAAGCTGAAAACAAAACTTTATAATTCTGATTACTATATTTTACATGTTTCTCATTAATATTACAATCTTGAAACCAGTGAAATAGGTATTGCCCCAGTAATTACAATAACTATTTTTCATTTGCAGACACCTACTACATTAGTTAACCCCACCAGCAGCACCTCTTCCTCCTCAGGCAGCGGTCTTACGGGCTGGGCTGCATTTGGCGCCAAAACAAACCCGTCTCTTCTCACTAGCTCCAAACTGGCTTCCTCCGGCACGAGTGGGAGCAGCAAGGCCTTAACAGCTCCCTCTGGTCAGAAACCCGTCGGGCTGTCAGGGCTAGCCGGAGCCAAATCCGGACTCGGAGGTGCAAAGATTGCTGGAAATAACGGAAACGGCTCCAGCCCAGCGACTCTGAAACCTCCCCCACCTCTGACTCTGGGTAAGCAGCCGCTCAACCGCTCATCGAGCAGTGAGAGCCAGGGGAAAGGCTCCGCTTCATCAGGAGCCAGTTCTCCGGGTAGCACCCAGGCAAGTACCGGAGGGAACGGAGGCAATAACGGAGGAGGTAATGGGAACAATGGGAATGGATCAAAGGCTGCACCGGGGGAAAAGGCGCCGACCTCTCAAGAGTCGCAGCTTAACGCCATGAAACGGTTGCAGCTTGTCAAAAAGAAAGCAGCACAGAAGAAACTGAAGAAATAAGGAGGGGTAGAAAGAAAGTACCAGGGAGGAGGATGAGGTTTGATGGGGTAGAAAACGCGAATTTAGTGCCAGAGTATTAGTTTTGTACATCAAGAGCATCTGCACATGAGTAACGCCATCAAATCAAATACTTGATGTTAATACAGCTGGACTCTGTGTGCCTCATTCTGTCCTAGCAGATCTAACATATGAAAAAGAAAGTGTCACTTTTTGTCAACACAGTCATTAAATATTGTCTTCTTAAAAGCTATGTAGCGAGTGGTGTGTCTTTAATGTGAAGATGAATTTAAAAAGGAGTGCAATTTTTTAAATACAGACATCATGTTTATTCAGAAAGGAACTTTAAAGGATGTCATATTTCTTCATTTAAGTATCGAGACATCAGATCATTTGCATAAACCATCTCACATATATTCTTTATAAATCATTTCACATATTCATTGTAAATCTGTTCACATGTTCACAACTTCACAAATTAATTACTTCATCAATATAAACACTGAAGGACAAAAAGTGCTAAGCAGATTGCACTCTTAAGTTCATATTCACCAGAAAATGATTGGTTTGGTTGGTGAGCTCTCACGCTACATTCAAACAAATCTGAGCTGTTTAAGGAACAACACTTTCAGTCCAAGACGACATCACTGATAACATCTTTAAAAAAAGTGCACCTTGGACTTTAACCAAGGAGAAATGTAAGTTAATTTTGCTTTCCCCCCAAAATAATGACACAGAGGATGTACCAAAAATAATCTTACCTACACCTAGGGTGACAGCTGTCACCCACTGAAACATTTAGCTCAAGGAATGAAAAAAGTAACAAAAAGTACACTTCATAATGTAGCTGGACTGACAACAGAAAGTATATTAACAGTGAATGTTTTTTAAACTAAAACAGTTGCTACTATTTTCAACAAACTTCCGAAGTTTATACTGGTAACTACTTTAAAAAATACTTTGTTGGTACCAAGTTGAAAATAAAATCTCCCCTTTTTCAGCAGTTCTCATGTTGACTCTTCAAAATCAAGTTTAAGCGATATATCTTGGATTGGATTCGATTGGAAAACATGTTTCTGGGATAAGTATGTGTAATCAGGAAATTATTTTTATCTTTGAAAAGAATTAAAACATCTTTAAAGGCAGCCTCTGTTCACGCATAAGACATTCTGCCGAGGTAGTTTGCAGGTACATATCCTTTATGTCCATTAGCCTCTGCTAACCACCACTCTTTATTGCCTCCCAGGTCACAAAACTTGAGGATGCGGACATGCTGGTACTCTTGCAAAGTCAGCTCCTGGTCACAGCGGGCTTGAAATGCATACACGGCATAAAACTGTCAAAAAAGACACAAAAAAATCTTATTTATACTTATTAAGCTTTCATTTAAACACAAAGCAAATCCATGAAACAGTGTGTTTCCCAGTAAATCCAGAAGATGTCACTGTTTGTTGGATTTTTCCATGAAGAAAACAACACCATTAGTTGTCACTACCCAATATCTGCACTTGTCACTGTCAAGGTTGAACAAGAGGTATTTTAGATAGTTATAGAGAAGGAAAGACTCAGAGGAGGACAAAGCTCAGGGTGGATACAAATTGACCGAACTATCACTTAATTATTTTAGCTCATAAATGCTCAATAGACTTTGTGAAGTTCTTCAATGTGCTACCACAAGTCAAAAGTAGGGATAGCATCACACGCACGCATCCAGGAAGTACAACATGCTACGGTTTGGGCTCTAAAAATATACTAAATGATGTTGTTTCAAGTAAATTATTGACGCTACCCACTCAGGACACTTTGATTACATTGGACGAGCAGTATGGAGGAATATTGCCAAGTTTTTGTGGACATTTTGAATGGGGTGTCGTTCATCATTACTGTAAAGGAATTTCTGCAGAACGAAAACCTCCCCACATATTTGGCTACATGATAAATCAAGAGAGTGTCCAAAGTGTTAATCAGCATGAGGGTGAGTAAACAAATGAAGGCACATCATTCTGAGGCCGGAGTATCCCTTTAAACCCACTGAAAGATGTTTTTCTACAAAATTCTGTGTTTAATTTGCAATCTTTTCCAGTGTGTCTGCACATAAATATTGATGAGGTCCACTGCAAAACATTAAGGGCGTTAATTTGTCTGACTTTTCCTGTCCTCTTTTTAACATTCAAAGGGCAAAACAACAAAATACTTCAAGTTACATCTATGTGGTGAAAAAACGAATACAACAAATGCTTGCGCCGTCACACACACCTGTTGTGCCTCAGCATCCACGGGCTCTTCCAGGTCTTCCGCACTCTCCAGATCCCCCGGCACACCAGACAGGGTTGAGCCGCTGTCTGTGGTGTTGAGGTTGAAGCTGCGCAGGCTACTGCTGCCACTTCCTGACACGAACAGGCTGAGGTCATCGAAGTCCTCATCGGCCATGGCAGGTTGCTGCTGCTGTTGCTGCTCTTTGGCCTTCTGGCCTGCCCGCTGCGAGTCCCTCAGAGGGTTGTACTGCTTCAGGAATGTGGAGTAGACATAGCCTTGTTGACCTGGCAGAGGCACAGATGCGTAACCTCTGAGAGCATTTTAAAGACTTTTTTGTTTGTACATTTTATAATGCAATTATTCCACTAGAGGTTCATCGGTTTGTGATGATTCCAGCCTTAAATAATGTGTACAGGAGGTAAACAAAAAGTCCTTGTTCTTCATAAACAGTGTTATTCTTCATGAGCATGAATACCTGTGAACATCTCAGTGAGAGACTCGAGCATTTGCTTCAATCATTTTAATTCTGGCTGCACTGAACGAGTGAACAATGTGGAAATATGATGCAAACGTATTCATAATTCTGACTTGCAACAACAGAAGGATAAACAGCAACTTTCGAGGAAGCCTCGTTATCCCGAAGGGAAAGAGAAGTTTATCTAAAATGTACTCCGTACTAAGAAAGAAATACATGATTTTTTTTGTAGTTTTATTTTAAAAAGAAGGGCAAAAAAAGTCACTGCAGAGAAGAGAAAAGAGCACAAGAGAAAACTCTCCGTAGTTGTTCATGAATAACCAGAAGGAAAGGCTTGTAAAAGCGCTTATTTAGGGGGTTTGCTCCAATGACATGCTGGGATGCCGGCTGCCTCTGTGAGAATGAAAGGGCAGATTGAGACAAGCTGGAGTTACCTCTGTTTCGAGGCAACCATCTCTAGAGGCACCAGCAGCCATGACTCCACAGCCACTCCTGGGACTGCTCTGACTTGTTAGAAAGTAAAGTTTGGCATGCGAATAGGGCCTGAGTCATTTAAAACACGCAGGGGTTACCACAGCAAAAATGCACATGCAACCTCTAGAAGCGCCAGCAGTCTGATGACTTCATTTACCTTCTGTTATTCCCAACATTAAGACCTGATAATTACCTCTGTTGCACAAATCTTTATCCTTCTACACACAGAACTGTACACACTTACCTCCAGTGTGCACCAGCCAGCGGCTGCTGCTGCCCAACGGGTCTCTGTCCTCCAGCAGGGCCACCAGCTCCCCCTCCAGCAGGCTGAGGTCCTGCTCTTGGCAACCGTTGCACTTTCTCTTCAGTTGGTAAAGTTGGCTGGGCGGGTACTCTGCCAGCATCCAGGCTCGCTGCTCCTCGCTCTGATGCTGCACATCTGGCGCCTGCAGCACCAAGCAGCATTAAGAAGAGTTGTTGTAAACAACTGAAGCAAATAGTGAGCAGAAGTGACACTGTTTTCAAGAATCAGTATGTTGCGTCTTGCAATTATGCTGACAACATGATGCTGCCACCGCCGTGCTTTACTATAGGGATGCTGGATTTCATCTTGACCTCAAACACAGAACACATTTCTTTTCTGAGCAGTACGATAGCTGAATGGCTGGACTCATTGTATTTGGGCTTGCGTTGTTTTTTGTTTTTTTTATTTGTTTTTTTATCAGCATAACACCAACATTAACATAAAGCTCAGTTTAACAAGAGAAAAGAAATAGCGACAGCAAAGTAGAAAAGTGATTATGAAGCGGAGAAGTTGGACTACGGCAAAAGAAATCAGCTGTGTGATCACTGTACATTGCAATAAAGCATCATGCCACAGATGAATGTCATTGTGTAGTGAGACGAGGCAGATGATGGATGCCGTCACATAGCAAAAACGTGGGTGATGTTGAGGATATAATAATACAAAAGCCGCTCCTCCACAGAGACATGGGGAAATGAGGGTGTAAAATCAAGATGTAGGACAAATCTTGAACCTTTATGGTTTTGTGAAACTGTAATGTTTTGGCCTGTGGGCAAGCAACGTTTTGTACGTTTTGTCATGAAATCAGACTTTCTCCATAGTATGACCTAAAATTGTGACGGTCTTTTTCTATTCTTATATGGTCTTACTTGATTCAGCTCTATATGTTTGTCAAATTATATCAAGACACACTGATTTTGTAGGCGGTATGGAATCCATTCACTCAAAGTGCAAAAGCTAATTCATGGCCTGTAACTTATTCCAACGATAATGCTATTTTATAAAACTAAGAGGAATGTGTGAGACTAAAATTCCAAAAAAGCGTCAGTGAGAACATTGTGATGCATTTGCAGCTACACAAACTTACAACCTACGGTGTGTATTATGCTGCGGGGAGATCATTTAGTCTGTAAGCGTAACTAATACATATGAATATTTCTACTTCCTTACCGCAATCTTCTTGTCTCGTTGTCTCTCAAAGCTGACTTTTCGCTCCATTAATTTCTGCGCATTATCCTTGACGAATGTCAGATTGTTCAGCTGATCCATGATGCTGTTCTGCACTTCGGCGATATTGGACAACGGAGCCTAAAAGGCAAACATAAGCCAGTTTAGATTAATTGAAAAAGACAAAAGCTTAATTATTATGACTTGTGTGTGGGATCCTCACTGGTAGCTGCCTAACGGAGGGAGCCCCGACCAAAGCCTTCTGCATCAGCCCTCTGAGTAAGGCCACCATAGACACCACGCTGTTGGTTAAGATAGTATAAGCAGCCATGTTGAACCGCTGCAACTCTTCCACTAGTAAAGCATTGATAGCTTCGTAGTCTCTCTTGGCAGGACCAGGTGGTTCTTCAGGTACAGGTGAGGGGGATGATGAGGATGCAAAAGAGGATGAGCGCTCCAGGCGGCAGCAGTAATCCAGCAGCTTGTCATAGCGCTTCTGGATCAGCTTCTGTGGAGCTGTGAACATGCACTGCAGGGAGGTAAGGGGGGCCAAGACCAGTCGGCCCATTCTGTCTTTCTGAAGTTAGAATTAAAGATAAAAAAAGATGATTAGTCAGCTATATGCATGACTATCTTTCAATTTTATTTTTTTTAAAGTATGCTTAAACAGCACACTACTCAAACTGAGAGTGGACAGATGGGGAACAGACATGAAAAGAGCTCCACATCTTCATCTGCATCCTAATAAAAAGGAGGGATGTTGATCATGATGACATGTCTACCAGCCAATTGCTTTTGACGGTACCTAGATCACGGTTAAAGGGCAGAGGGGACAGAGCCTTTTCTGTTGCAGCTCCCAAACTGTGGAACGGTCTGCCCTTTAATATCAGATCTGCAGATAGCATTGACAACTTTAAATCATTATTAAAGACACACCTCTT
>JAVQJG010030083.1:0-10442 GCA_036024015.1 Craterocephalus amniculus
GTTAGAGATCTGAACACATCACACAAGTTTTAAAGTCTTGACACTGGCTTCCAGTCAGTCAGAGAATAGATTTTAAAGCTCTTCTGATTGTTTATAAATCCCAGAATGGTTTAGGCCCAAAATACATTAGTGATATGTTCAGAGAATATAAGACCAGAGTCCAGACCAAACATGGAGAAGCAGCTTTCAGCTGTTATTCTGCAAACAAGTGGAATAAACTGCCCGTAGAGATTAAACTTTCAGCAAATGTAGAAACTTTTAAATCCAGGTTAAAAACGTTCCTTTTCTCATGTATCTATGAATGAAATCTGCACAATATCTTTTAACTTCTCTTGCTTTTAATCTTTTCAATGATTTTGTGTTTAAATGATTTTACTGTAATTTTTCTTTTATGCTTTTAATGTTTTTTGTAAAGCACTTTGAATTGTCTTGTACCTGAAAATGTGCTGTACAAATAAACTTGCCTTCCCTTGCCTTGCCTTCTGTGGACTTAATTTGCCTAATCTACCCTAAACCTCGGACTTCACTGGACAGGTTGCGGTTTCAGGGCTTAGATGATTTTTCATTTCCTGGAAAAACAGCCTTGGGCCACTTGAAAGGGCAGGGGCAGGTTGTAGGTCGGTCTCAGACCAACAAGGGAGGATTTCTGCAGTGAAACAGTAAGCTCAGCAAGATGGAGAGCGACACAGTTTCACAAGGCACCTAACATTTACTTCTTCCCAATGACCTCACATTTACTTGAACAGTAGCATTTGGTAACTGGACATCGTTGACAGGCAACCTCCAAAGGAATGTGGTCAGGAAATGGCCTCATGTATTTATATAATTAAAATGCATATTGCACTCTGAATTTGGATTGGAACAGATCACAGTGTACCAATTTGATATTGTTAAAAATAGTTGGCAGAGGAAATGAAACTTTTTTTTTGTGGACATTTTATTTGCCACCAAACAAGCAGAGTTTTAAGGTTGGAAAGTTACATAGTGTATCCTTAACATCAGGTACACAGGAAATAGCTTTCATACATTAGTCTCTATGAGCACAAAGCATACCAGTCCATGTAAGGGTATAGTTTAATTTCAGTTGAATGTCAGGTCTCATTTTAATCCCCCCAAAAATGTAAATTCCCTCTGCTACACTAATGCCCCGTTTCCACTGAGGGGTATAGTATGGGTTGGTACGGTCAAGTATGTTATTTTGAGCGTTTCCATTGTGGAACCGTCCCATAAATGGCAATGCAAGGCAAGGTAAGTTTATTTGTATGGCACATTTCATGTATACAACAAATCAAGGTGCTCTACATAAAAACATTAGAAATATTACAGGAAGGTGCAAAAAGAAGAAAAACCCTCAGAGAGAAAAAAAACCCTCATCATAAAAGCCTCCAAATAGAAATGTTTTCAACCCTGATTTAAAACTACTGATAGTTTCAGCAGACCTGCAGCTTTCTGGAAGTTTGTCCCACATGTGAGGAGCATAAAAACTGAACGCTGCCTCTCCATGTTTAGTACTGACTCTTAGAACTGAAATGCAATGCATTAATTTGTGGACAGAAAAAAAACAAAAAAAACTCCCAAAGCAGCACGACACAAACACCGATCAGTCCACGCTGGAAAGTAAACAGTAAAAAACTAATCCCAGATCGGCCTAGATTCATGAACACCTCAAATCTATGCACTCCGACAAATGTGAATATTGTTGTAAATATTTGAATGAACTTTTCCATTTTCAGTTTAGTTTTCTATTTACAATGCATATGTTTGACCTACTTGAGCTGATTTATCAATATATTCATTATTACATATGTTTAGTGTGTACTTTATTATGTTTGACTAACCTGAGCTGATTTTTCAATATATTCATTATTTCATATGCTCATTCATTAATTTTTACTAACTTCAGCTCAGAGCAGTGGAGAATTACTAACATCAGACTCATATTAAATGAAAAGTCACAGCTCATAGTGTGAGACAGGCGGAGCTCATAGATAACACATCAGCCTTGGATGCTGGAGCTCAAAGATGGCCATTGTTAAAGGAGTGTAGGGAGGATTTGTTTCCCTTGCAGATGCTGGAACAGGTTGGCGTGCACAGGAGCTGAACAGCGACCACGCAGCCTTGCAAAAATACACATAAACATGAAATGCACACACTGCACACACATAGACACATGCATTGTAACAAGTATAAGATTAGGATTTTTTCTAGGATTGGGAGGTCTCTTGTGCTTACTGCACGGTAAGTAACCTCTACTCACCGTGCAGTAAGTTAGCAGGAATGAGTGAGACAACTGAATATGTTAAAAAACTTCCAAAACATGTAACAAAAAGTTTGTCTGTGTCTGCTGCCTGCTGTCCTCTTCCTGACATACTCTCGTCTCCTCTGGAGATGTTTTCTCAATGGTTCAACAAAAGATTAAATAGAGAAGAGAAGCTGCTGCATCAGCATAACCTATGAACAAAATGTAACCGATCTTAAAATGTTTTTTTTCCTGTATATTGTCCATAACCACCAACACGGAAGACATTTTGATCCACGAGTCCAACTACCAGCCCACAACCAGTACTAAAAGCTAATAAAGAAAATCTGAAAGCTGCTGACTCACTGCTAATGTTTATGAATGTGGGAAAATATATGATAAATAAATAAAAAAGGGGTTCTCACTTTAAATAAGACAATTTAGTTCAGGAAAATTTCAACAAACTAAATGGGAATAAATACTTTTAGACCTTTTCCCATTCATTTTAAAACATTAAATGAAATCATGTCTTTTCTTGAGTTTGCATGTAAACTGTCCACATGTTTTTTCTTCTACTTGTTTTTTGTATTTCTGACATGTTCAAATTCAACTAAACTAAAATATGCAGAAATCTGACAATCAGGGTCAAACTGATTTCACGTGCACCATTAGACGAGTTTCCTTGTTTGAGATACTGTAAGTCAATTACAGTACACCTTCAAGCCAAAGACTACAACACCTAAGGAAGGAAAAATTGTTTTGTTCGGGAGTGAGATACATCTCTGCTATTACCTATTCATGACACAGAATCAATAATCCCCTCCTGCGCTGTGTGCGCTGCTCCAGGGTCTAAGGGATTATTTTCATGTGCTGTGTCTTATGTGTAGACACAGTGTTACAGACTCGAGAGGAGAACAATAGATGAGAGAGAAGTCTTAGAAAAAAGTCCTGCTTTGTTTTCTATCCAGTGACAGACAAAACACAATACATGGATTTGATTTATTCAGACAGTGTCATATTCATTACACTTCACTTCACTGTGAAATACTTCAAATAAAATAGAACGAACTGGACCATAAAAACAGAAGGATGAAAATTGGTGAACTTAGTTTTATTCCCTTCAGAATGTACACTGATCAGTCAGGTTGCATTGTAAAAAGGGTTACGGTTTTTCCACCTTTTTAAGAACTCCACCTGTGCCGCCATGTTCCTTCGACCTGTTCATTACATCTGTGTTTAACAGGGTTTTAGCCGCCACCTTTTTAAATAATCACAACCATCACAAACTGCCACATAAGCTGAGTTTTTGCAGGTTGAGTGAGCCTTTTATCTTAAGCCTGGTGAATGATAAAACAGAGTAATAAATTGTGGACGTTTATGGAAATTTATGGACTGAAAAAATGATGTTGTTGAAGATGAAAAACAAGCAAAACTGATTGCTAATCAGCCTGCATATTACTTGGCAAACAATTGGCAGAAAGGAGGTTCAAGAGGAATCAATGGATTAAGAAGGAGCAGAAGTTCCTTTGTTTGACAATAGAAAACAGCTAAATGTTCTTCAGTACTGGTAGAAAAGCAAATATGAGATATGACTAAATATGCAGAGGAGGTCCAGACATGAAGAAATCTTCTTTGACAAAGAAGTCCTGCGATTGGAAACTGCAGTAAAATATGTTGTTCTTGCTCATAACTACTATCTGAAGATTATGGCCTCTCCATTACAGGTTTCAATATTGTCTAATGTGTTGAGATTTATCAAGACTTTATGATGTTTGATAGTAAACTTCAATAAATGTTTAGAATTTTGCATCCAGAAACATACATTGACAAGTTAACGTTATTTTTTGTGACATGTTCCTCTATCCGTCTTTAATTCATCATGTAGCTTCTCCGATCAGTTTTTTCAAACATACCATCAAACTTGAATAACGTGTATTTGAATAAAATCTACTTAAACACTCAAATGATTGAAATCTTTTTTGGAGATGCGGTTTTTCTGTGAGCATGAAGAACTCTGCTCATCCGTGCTGCTAAATCTTGATTCTCCTAAATCCTCTTGGACTTGAGCAGTCACAGACCTTTTTTCCCCTTTGTTGAATCAACTTGATAATGCTTTGTTTCAGCTACTTCATAAGACAATTTTTGTAATATTTTGCCCACTATCCAACCTCACGCAAAATGATATTTTCTCCCAGTTTTCAAAAGTCATAAAAGACACAATGTTGCTGTTTAATCTAAATAAATTAGCCCCAGTTGGAGGCAGTAATAGCGGAACAAAATAAGCAATAAGCTGGTGTCTCAAACAAAATGAAAACAGTAAATATCCTGTTTGCATCGAGCTCTGCTCCTTAGGGCGCGTGGAGGTACAGGGTTGTCTTTTACCCCACTGGAGGCATTAAACCCAATATAAAACTACTAATATGAGTTTTACTGGAAAATGCTGCCGGAGGACTGGTGATTTCTCAACGACACCTATTGCTGTTTCTGTAAAACGTAATTTGATGCAGTGCTTTTTTCTCTCTTTTTTCTTCTGGTCAGATGACAACCTCAATTTAATCCTCTTTCACTGAAAACATGTCAGCCACAACAGGAGATGACATCTTGTTATCTCAGAACAATTTAAAGGCTTCTCCTATCCTCTGTAATTATGTGTGCTGCAATGCACAACACAAGCTTGACTTCCCAGATCTCATATGCCACCAAAAGAAAGAGACAGTGAGCTTCTCACACAAAACTGGCATCTGGAGTTACTGGAGCAATTAATGCTGGGTATTTGTCGGGTTTTCTTCTGCAGAATGGTGTTTGGGATTAGCAGGTTGTTTCTGAAACACTTCTTGATTCATGTAGGTCTAGCTTGGATGACATATTCATCAAAAAAAGGCTACTGCAATATTAGACTCGAAGCAGGGACCTTCCTTCTACGGGGCACTAAAATATCATGTTCTGTGTCATGGACAAAGTCTTAAAGTGTTCAAACTTCATCTCTCTTTGTTATGTTACAGATAATTTAGGGAACACAAATCTTTGCCTGTTGGTGGTTTCTAAATAATAAAACCTTACAATAAAACCATGATCTGCAGCAGATTGTTTTTCAATCAATAACAGAACACAATATAATCTTCATATTATATTACACTTTCTTACCATGAACATATTTCTCCTCCAGGGACCTTCAGTCTTACTGACTCCTTTCATAAAAAAACAGTTTATAGCTTGCTTTTG
Organism: Craterocephalus amniculus; assembly: GCA_036024015.1. Taxonomy (NCBI): domain Eukaryota; kingdom Metazoa; phylum Chordata; class Actinopteri; order Atheriniformes; family Atherinidae; genus Craterocephalus; species Craterocephalus amniculus. Next base: position 5,462 of record JAVQJG010030083.1, read on the forward strand.
AGGTCATCCTGTATAACGCTGCACTGCTGCTGTTTTGTCCGCATCAAATCAAATAAGATGAGTAACATTTGTTTTTGAGTAACAGTACATGAGAGTTGTATCTCATTGATGAACTATTCTGTGATCCAGAGTTGGGTGAGCAAAATAAGCAATCACAACAACACTTGGAGACTGATTGAGCTTGATGAAAACAAAGAGTTCAATAATGCCATCTGCATGTGTGTGTCTGGGAATGTGGATGAGGGGAAAGAAAAAAAAGCCAATAAGTCAACATGAAAACTGTAGACACATTGGTTGTCAGTTGCAGTGACTGATCGCTCTGTCAATGAATTGATTGAAAATGTCCACTTCTTGACCCTCAGATCGAAATGATTTCATTTTGGACTAACTTTCAAATCATTTTATGTCCTTGCTCTGGGCATTACTGCTCCTCCAGCAGAGAGATCCACCAAACCAGTTCAACCATCAAGAAAGTGCATATGTTGGGAGCTTTTTTTTTTTTTTTGAAAACTTGTCAAGTGATTCCAAATCATTTCTACTTAAACTGCACATCATTGTTAAATACCTACAGTTTAGGCTTCTCAAACAATTTAGTCAGTGCAATAACCATCTTATTGTACACAGTGTGTTCTTTTCTGGTTCTTTCTTGCTTGTCCTGTAAAGTAGGGCAACACCAGTGATTTGACTCTAGGTGGTTTTCTCTCCACTGGACAGATGCTTGTATTTTCTGCTCTTCAGCATCATCTCCACTCTTGTGCAGCACTGAGCAGGGCAAACACCTGAACCCCTCTGTCTAGCTGCTCTACTGTAACAAACAACATGATCCGAGCTTGCTGCACCTCGGAGGTGTGATGTAGCTCTGTTGGAGTCATTATAAATGTTTTGCTTTCCTGGTAGGCTTCACACAGGGAAAATGCAATTATTCAGAAGTGCTCAGTGGAGGGTTATTTAGCTTGGATGGTTACAAAGTGAGATATGTTTGGACACTGCTAGTCTGCGGGGTTTGTTGGCTCTCTGTGTCCTCAGGGCAGCTAGTCGCTCCTGTTAAAACAGCGATTTGGTGGGTGCTCTTTCACCTAGCCACATATCAGCAGTTAATACACACTGTGCCTTGTGGGCCTTTCAGGTCCCCTTCACGCTTCTGCACACACGCAAACATTAGCTTGCATATCCATGGTGAGTATAAACGCACATAACTTCACATTACATGTCAATTAAGAGACATCTTTAGGTAAGCAACATTTTATTTTATATCAAATGGAAGGAGCATTAAGATGGAGCGAGGCTGAAGATATTACATGGTTCTGGTTTCTTACACAAGGCAGAAAGGGCATAATTGCATATGACACTGTGCTGCTCAGTGTGTGTAGCCACATGTTCAACAGTAAGAGTTTTCAGATTAATGGAAAGTACAAAGTTTCTGTAGCAGTAGGTATCAGAAGATCATTAACCTTTTGATTAACCTTTGGATTTTGGCACCGACTGTGGCTTCCAACAGGTGTCTGAAAGGCTAATACTTAAGAACTTGAGCCGCCAATACATACTTAGTGGTAAGAGGGAGGAAAAGGGAAAACAAAAAAAAGGAAACTGTTATTAATGTTGTGGCATTAATGAAGGCTGGAATTTAAAAAAAAAAGAAAAAATATGTATTTTGTTTGATATCACAGTTAAAATTGGTAAAATTCCTTTATTTACTTTTTTTTTGCTTGTCTCGTCCAGAATAATGGCAACCAGAATGATGGTCTTTAGGCCTGTAGCTAAGAAAATCCTGGTTTATTATGGAACTAAAGGAAAGAGATATCTGCTGTGCTAACAGAGTTAAATTGTACTCATGTTTGCTTAATGGCCATTTAAAAGAAACAAATTCAAATAATTCATCCATGATATAACTGAATATACTGTATTTGGAGGCATGAGTACTTCTTTTCTGCTAGACCAAAAAATACTTTTTTTTTGTACAGGAACAACTTTCCTCACGATACTGTCTTGCTAATTAGCAGACTGTGCACCTCTCTCTCAGTAAAGTTAATGTTTTTTCTCTACCTTTTTCCCATCTAGATTTGAATATGTTCAGCAAAACAGAACAAGCAAACAAGCCAGTTAGCACAGTTAAGATGAAGAAGTAAGGGGGAGAAAAATACTGATAAAATGGATTGCAAGATCTGTCTGTGCTTCAAGCATGTAACACACTGTATGACTTACTTTCACACCTACTATGTCATGTCATTCTTCCCTTTATTGAAAAATAGCGGGCACTTTATCAGGTGCTGACACTGGCTTGAAACTCACTCGTACACTACCTTCCAGTAAATTTGATTTGGAAATCTGTATTTACTAAAGGTGGAAGGCTTGGAGCCATTGTTGTATCAAATGGATCCGCTATATTGCAAGTTAAAATATGATTTGCATTAATTGTGCATCGTGTTGCCAGACTGGAAATGTTAAAGGACTTAAAATAATTGTTTTTGGGGGAAAATTCTTGTACACACGAACTTTGCATGCTGATGTGGCTCAGGACCACCAGCTGCAATAACACAATATCAAAGACTGCATATTATGGCCTGTAAAGTAATTTTAAAGGCACCATGTGTAATGTGGCCAACACCGTTTTCAAATTCCCTCTTATTTTTCAGCCGTCTGCACCGTTCAAATTCAGTTCCTATATTTATCCTCACTCTGCTTCACACATGCATCCAGGAAGTACAATATTCTACGGTTTGGGCTCTAAAAATATACTAAATGATCTTGTTTCCAATAAATTATGGAACTACGCACTCAGGACACTTGGATTACATTGAACGAGCAGCAAGGAGGAATATTGACAAGTTTTTGTGGACTTTTATGGCCCTTTTGTCTCGGACGCCGTTCAACATCATTGTACGTAACCGAACTGACGCAAAACGAAAACCTTCCCATATCTCTGGCTACTAGAGATGCGCGGACAACTTATTTTTTCATCCACAACCGCTTCTTAAAATCTCCATCCACAAGCTATCCGTCCACACAAATGTAATTAAAATCTTAATTTTTCAACACGTCATCAGAATGTGAAGTATTCCTTTAACCTGATAGAAAACTGGTCCTTAATTAAACAGTTTTAAAGCTGTTTTGGATGCGGACAGATGTGGACAGACAAGCCAAACAGCCTAAGTAAAACACCTGTGAGATTAACACTGTACATTAGACTAATTAATATTTTGCCACTTATACTATTTTAGAAAATCTCAAATAGGACCTTCTGTATACCCTACTGCAGGTTTATGTTTGGGCCGATGGGATAATATGACTGAACTGTACTGAACCACTGCAATATTATCAATAGTTCAGACAGAAAGTAGTACCAGAATCATTATTACAGCTACATGAAAAGATCCACCGAGAATCTCAACTGGAGATCATCATGTTCAGTGAAGTCTCCTGCTTTTAACAAACCTGCCGTCACTCCTCTGTCACTCATTTAATAACCCTCCTGTTATGTTTTGATTTTTAGAAATAAAAATAAAAAAACTAACATATTCTTTTGGTATGAAACTTCTTCTATATGGCCTAATTGGTGTAATACACATAAAAAATAAAAATTGCTAATTTCCCATTTTGCAACACCTGTTTATGTTACATTGATACTGTTCAGGTCAATTTGCACCCGTCGGTCTAAATGGTGGTTAGGAAGAGGTCAGACGAGCCGAGTACTGATTGTTTCTTAGCAACTGTGAGACATATTTCATTCCAATCGAACACACGCACCCACACAGTAACACACACACACAGATGCATGCACACACACACACACGCATTCTCTATTCTCTTGATCTCATGTGAAGTGCGAGAATGCAGGTGTTATGACTTTTGACAGGAACCTTTCCCGTTTCTACGGGTAAGCTTCACTTCCAATGTGTGGACACTAATCAGGGGAGGGGCCGAACATTTAAAAGGAGACCTACCAACAACAACTTTAGCAGTTACATATGGTATACTGTGCCTTTTCAAAACAAGCAGCAGAAGTAAACAAATGACAGCCAAGGCTCTGCATCTAATCTTTGGTCATTACAGTTAAATAGATGAGGATGTGGCTGAAGATGAAGACCATCCTGCAACACAAGAGAGTAGAATATCTTTGCTCTTGTGACAAGATTGACTGTCACAATGACAATGAATTATTCTATATTATATGTTCACATTGCTTATCTTTTGTTTTGTTTAGATTTTTCAAAATTTCTAATTAATAAAAACAGTGGTTGAACAAGGTTTATTCTCACAACAAACTCTTATAACTCATTGTGACCAACCTTGCGGGAAATCCCTCTTTTTCACTTTTTATACGTATAACTACACTCTGACCCATCTCTCAAACACCATCATAAAGATGACACCACAGTGGTCAGGCTCATCTCAGGGGAGGATGAGTCTGAGTGCAAAGATGAGGTCAACAGACTTTCAGCGAGGTGTTCAGAGAACAATATGCATTCGATTCCTGGGCGTGCCGGCAAGAACAAGATGGTTGCTGCTATGCATCAGAGCTTGGTCTTAAAAGAGCTATACCCAATATCACGTTCGGCTAGTTTAGTTAGCAACAGCGGCTAGGTTTTTTAGCTTTGGAGTGACGCTCTTTGTCTGTCGAGTTAACTTTCGGAAAGTCCAGATTCCGATCAGCCAGTAATAGCGTTCTCCTAGGGATGTGGAATTAAGTTACGGAAGTTAAACCCATTAGCCCGAAATTCTTTGACCTATACCCATTAGGTCAAAGAATTTCTGCATCAATAAAAGAGCTCCTGCATTAATAGGAAAATTGAATTGAATTGAAGTTTTAATTGATTCCAGCAATGAAAGAGGGGAGACAAATCTCAGATATGGCAAACTTAGCACTGTTGGGGCCTGTACCTCAAAACCAGGCCTGCAGGCCTCAAAGCCAGGTAGCACATGGTCTGGAGAACAAAAGACCTTTGTTCTCACTACAACTCCCATCATACCTTGCTTTTCACAC
>JAVQJG010030085.1:0-12952 GCA_036024015.1 Craterocephalus amniculus
CCCAACCATCCATCCATCCTTCCATCCATCCATCCATCCATCCATCCATCCATCCATCCATCCATCCATCCATCCATCCATCCATTCATCCATCCATCATCCATCCATCGTTCCATCCATCCATCCATGACTCTGCTAGCCTGAAGTCTTCCCACACAAGTGAGGGCTTTGTGGTTCCTGAACGCGCCTTCAGACCTGCAGGAGTCAGGAGGTCAGCGTGGTGGAAGGTGGGGTGAGGAGGTGAGAAGGCTTACAGCTTGACAGGGACACATATTAAATAGGTTTTTCTGTTGTTTTTTGGTGTGGGGGGTGGGCCAGGCAGCACTGCTGACAAGGCTTCAGTTGTTTCACTGAACTGGGGAAGAACAACCATGACATTATGACACTGTGGACTCACAAAAATATACACAGTGTTCCACGTTGACCTCTTCACCTCCATCAGGCGGAGAGAAAACATCATTTCTGATCTGTTTACAGCGCTCAGACAATGTTAATGCTGTTTCTGAAAACAAAAGTCAGGATTTATGCTGCAGTCAATCAGATTTCCACCGTAAACATTCCCAGTTTCACCATCAAACCTGCAAATCCACCATTAATAAGTTTTAAAAAAAAGGCAAAGGGAAAAAAAGGGAGCTCTCTTAAGCTTTTTGCTCATTAATGTTCACAAATATGCTTTCAAGTTGCAAAGCCTTTTTCTCCTGCAGTAATCTGTCTGAGAAAGAGCTGGCAGGGAACACAGTCCATGTTACCACAAAGGTCAAAATGTCACTTTGAGTTGAAGCGAGAAGTAAACAGGGTTGGAATAAGCTCCTATCTTAGGGGGCCCACGGCGTAAATCCTTAGAATAAGATTGCCTTAACATGATGGCTCTGAGCAGAAGCGAAGGGGTCAGGATTTCATCCCCCACGGTGAACAGCCGTTACCGGCAGCAGCGATGGAGAGGAGCAGAAAGATTTGCCAGCTAACGGGAGACTTCAGTAGACGTGGTGCAGCGGAGGAATGCCTGGCCTCAGGCGATGAATAGTCATAAATTCATCATTGGAAGAATGATGAATAAACCAGCTGACCCTGTCAACTTGGCAGCTGTCATGACCTCAACCTGAGTCTGCATTAGACGTGTGTGTACGGGAGGGAAGGGTGGTAGGGGGTTGAGGGACACTATTTGTTTTAGTTGATAAGTAAGGGTTGTAGAGGTTGTGTGTGTGTGTGTGTGTGTGTGTGTGTGTGTACGAATAAATATTCTGCAATTATGTAAACTTGTCATCGTGCAGCACGAGAGGCCGATGCTGGTACTGAGGCCGTGCACATGCAGCTACACAGTGTGTGGCCCGGTGTGCAGCGGGCCCCACTCCATTAACATTCCATCTGGGGAGTTTTTTGGCATGCATTGTAAGCATGACAAGACAGCTACACTCTCTCAGCTCAGACTGTCGCTCATCTGAAGAACAACGAGCTCCAAGATGATTAACTGCTTCTTGACCCGAGTCGTCTGTACAGGAGATCTGTGTGGGACAGAAGATGTTCGCAGACAGCGTGATGCTGACATGTAGCATAGCGCTATGATGCAGAGAAGCTCAGCTAAAAGACTCCTCCATGCATCAGCGTCCAAACAAAGCACTGTATGAGAATGAAACAGTAAAAACACGCCTTTCATGACAAAAACTCTCAACCTGATTCATGCTTTTATTACAGCTCTAAAACTCGGCTAACCTGTTCTCCTATGACTCTGTCTGTGTCCCTCATGGTGTTTTTTAAGGTGAATGGGGGGGTATCCCCGGATTCTCCTGATTCTGACCACCATCATCATCATTGGACGATGGCTTCCTGAGATATTTACCTGTGTCACTGAAAATTACCTTTCAACAGAATATCCGTTTTGTAGTGGCCTCTTACGGCTCTAGGACTGTTATTGTTGGCAGGTTGTAGTGTAAAGGCCATTTATGCTCGACGCAGATGACGGATACGCACACGCACGGAAAGGTTAGTCCGTCTTCTGCGTCAATTTCGTGCGTTTTTGGTGCGTTTTCAGGCTCCTTGCGCATCCGTCACTCGACGCAGACGACGGAGTAATACCACCGGAAACCGCGGTGGCAGTGTTGAGCATAGTGGAGCAGAAACAAACCAGGGAAGAAGAAGAAGAAACCCGTAGAAGAAGAATGAAGACGGCGAAAATAACATTAGAAGTTGCACAAGCTTTAGAAATAAAGTTCTACAAGTGTTCAGGGAGTGTTGGTGGTTAGAAACAACTTAATAGCAGCGCGTTTGTGCCGCCAATCCATGTTTGAATCCAACGTCATATCGCAGAGTTTATAATAAACTCAGCACTGCCGCTTAGCGGAGGTTAACCGTAGCAACAGAAACGACGCATGGAAGCATTTGGAACGGACGCCCCAAATTACGTCCATCAGGGAGCATAAATGGGCCTTAAGGCAACATATATCGTCAACAAAACAAGAACATGCACAGATGACAGAAGCTGCTCCTCAGTCCATTCAGCTCACAGAAAACATCATCTGCGAGTGAATGCCCTGTTCCATCAGGCCACACACCTACACCATCACCCCTTCAAATAGAAACCTTATCAAAAAGAAACATTGTTTACAGAACACTAAATCATTCAGAGCGTGTGTCGACAGTTATTGTAGAGAAAAGTTACTAGATGTGTAAAATCCATCATTATCACAATAACACTGTTGTTGAATTTTGTGTACTGGTGACCATAAAGTTAACCAGTACACACTGAAATATTTGGAAATTCATCCCACCTTACTTCTTCCTAGGATTACTGCTCTCATTCCTAGGATAACTTTATTCATACACTCCTCCTGGGGACTTGGGCAATAACAGTGAGACTTGGAGGAAGGAGTCCTAATGGGCATGTTTGGCCTGTTGGGCTCTGGAAGCAGCCGACAGGTCAATACCTCAGTGGCCACTGAGGCAAAAAATTTGGGCACGGGAGGAGTTCGGAGAGGCCCTGGAGAACGACTTCTGGACAGATTTGAGGAGGTTCTGGGAGCACGAGCCATCGACCCTGTACGACCAGTGTCAGAGCTTGGTCCTCACTGCTGGCAACACGTTGGAAAAGGAAGTGTGTGAAAGAAAATGATGGATGGAAGGATGGATGTTTCGTTCCTGTGAAAACAGAGTTTTCCCTTTCCTCCGTCACCACTAGCATGTTCAGGATGGAGGATCGGACCGATGCAGTCTGCTGGCGTCCTCAGCCAGGCTATGCCCTTTGAACTGGCTTACATGAATGCAGTGTATGTCTGACAATCAGACTGTTTGTGAAGTGCACTGAGATGCCGTTGCCATGAATGGACACTGTGCAAATAAAGCTGCATTGAACTGAATTGAATGAATGAATGGATGGAAGGATGGACTGGGCTGTTATATTTTCATTTACACTGAAAAGAACGCAGCTCACTTTAAGGAGGAGATAACATTGACATGTTTACAGTGATCAGGTGAATTTCTTCTGACACAGTAACACATATCCTGATTCTGACACTTCTTTGAAAATCTCACTTGTCTCAGCTTTCTATAGAGACCAAGACTATACATCCAGTCTGTGTAATAACCAAAACAAATGATTTATCATGGTTATGTCATTTTAGAAAGGAGCCACAAAAAACAGGACTCATGAAGAAGCTGAAAACAACTTGAGCTTTCTGTCTGTCTGCATGTTCATAACACACACCATAACACTGATGTGTTTTCTCCTGATTACTCACTGCAGGACACTGAGCCGCTGCTGACTCATCCATACTCCTGCAGGTAAAAAGTTATTTACTCTGATCCCTCCCTAACGTGCTATTTGCCCCGCAGGCAAACAAATCACAGATCCAAATACACACATTTGCAGACGCTTGGTTGGGCAAGCCTCGTGCTGTCGACACTGCTCCTGATGTTATGGCAACCTTGTGAAACAGAAAAGTGTTGCAGCCAGGTTGCGACTGTGGTGCAACGAACTTCACGGCTGCACCTTGGAGCAAAAGAACGCACACATATGCAAACTGTAACACCATTATCTGCATGCACATGCAAACACACTGCAGTGCTGGAGACGAAGAGATGGAGCAGGTATGAGGAGGTGTGTGAGCTGGCACACATCGTAGAAGTCTCTCAAACTGTTAATCATGACTGTAATTACTGTCTTACAGCTCCAACTCAATCCTGAAAAATAACAGCAGAAACACTTTTTATGTTTCAACCACAGCAGGACTGAGTGTGTGTGTGTGTGTGTGCTGTTTCCACCCATTTCAGCTCCACCTTTTTGTTTAGGTGTGCATCAGCTCATTGGAAAAGGAAAGAAAAATACAGACCCAACCCACCAGGAGAAAAACAAGGAACGAATTAAAGGTTACAAAATCTTTAGCAAAACATTTTATTTTACATAAGCTGTACAGATCACATTTACTTGACTAAATGATTCATAATGACCTAAAAATAACTTTCTCATTAAATAGAAAACTGGAACAAAAAATAGAATTAAGATGAAAAAGTAAGTGTTGCTTATTGTACAAAACAGGGAATGAAAATAGAGCCGACAACAAGGAAAATCATATATCGTACCCTGATACAGTGGTAGGCCTTTTCCAAAAGGATCAAAAACAGTCATGTACACAGTAACTGAATGGCCTCGCCAACTCAGCACAATAACTAAACTCTTGGCCTCTTTGGTTGCATTAATTAGGTAAATACATCTCAAACATAATTCAATTTACTTCTATAAAAATAACTTTTCAATGGCAATTTCTGTTTCACTAATCCCGCAACTTTTCAGTGCAAACGTCACAACAATCATTCGCTTTGGAAAGGAAGCGAAAGACAACATTTCAAGTATTCTTTTAAACAACGGAGGAATGGAGAGGGAGAGAGACAGAGAGAGAGACAGAGAGAGAGAGAGGGGGAGAGAGAGAGAGAGAGAGAGACAGAGAGAGAGAGAGGGGGAGAGAGAGAGAGAGAGAGAGAGACAGAGAGAGAGAGAGAGAGAGGAGGACTCTGTCTAATAGATGTGATGAGAGTGGGTGGAGGTTACTATACATTGCATAGCTCATGTGGCACTTATTTAGCGATCTGACAGGACACTCGGTACCCCTTGGAAGGCATTTCTTTTATACAAGTGCTATTCAGGATGTGCATTTTAGTCTCTGCAGATGCTGCCCTGCACCGTTCTGGCCCGCCGGGCCAGAAGTGCACGGTTCCAGCCCAAGGGCCGGCTTCCTCTGGGCCTTAGGGGCAGAAGGAGTTCTCTCTCTGTCACCCTTTGTGCACAAGAGAAGTGCACTCGTGAGCTCCTGTCTTCACCTGGTTGTCAGGGTAACAGGCAGCAAGTGGAGGTTGTGGCCCAGAGTCAACAGCGAGAAAGCAGCAGCAGCTCGTGGAGACTTTGTTTTGCCACTGTGCTACTGCAGAGGCTCTAATCCTGCAAAGCATTAAGCGCTGCCGGTCTAATTCCAGCAGAGAGGACAGTCAGACTGCGTCTGCTGCACAGGAGGGAAGTGCTGCTGGTCGGAGTTGTATAAGCTGATGAATTGTCAGTGCTTTACAAAAACAAAAAGTCTCTCTTGTGCTTAAAGTACTTAAAAGGGTTGGAGGAGCAGGGATGAGGGCGTGGTCCGATGCCAATCAGGTCATTGGCCGATCCTGTCGCTGTCCTTAAGCGCTTCTTTATCTTCATTCAAGAGATGATGAGCCATTATTTTTGACTAGAAATGGCAAACTAGATTTGGTGATAGTCATTCCCTTCTCGTCCCGTTGCTGACCAGACCTTAGACAGCAAGCGTTCCACTCAGCCAGATAAATACACACACTCGCACCAACAAACACACACATGCACACGTGGATACAACACTGATCGGGGTGTGTGCTGCTCGGCTCGGCACCAGTGTTGTGTGATCTGCTCATACAGTAGATATAGATAGGATGAATATGTGTCCCGTACAAAACGTCCTGTTTGCACAGAAGGCCTTTCTGACTCTTCCCGGGTCGGATCCGGGAATCGGGCCGGGCTCAGGCGCAGCCGCACTCCTCCACGATCATGTTGGGAACGTCTCTTTTGACGATGTTGCACTCGTCGTCGAAGTAGAGCATGGACATGGTGCTGAGCTTGGTGGGGATGCAGCAGGAGGTGACCGAGCCCGGGCTCAGGCCGCGCATGCGGTACTGGTTGACCACCGCCGTGTGGAAGGACGAAGCCGAGCCCGGAACGCCTGCCATGTAGGCGGGGCAGCTGCCCTCGCAGTAGTTACCATAGTAACCGGCCGGCGCGATGATCCAGTCGTTCCAGCCGATGAGGCGGAAGTCGATGTAGAACTGCTGCCGGCAGCACAGGCCCCCGCTGCTGCCGTCGCACTCCAGCCCCCGCTTACGGATGCGGTGCTTCCCGTCCACCTGCCGCGCGCGCACCACCAGGAAGGGCCGGTGGGACGGGTCGCCCGGGTCCACCAGCACCGGGGCCACGCCCGCCGCCTCACAGCCCTCACAGTGGACCTCCAGGTCCTGCCTCCGGATGCCTTTCCCAAACAGGGTGCGCACCGCGTCCGACAGCGGGAACGTGTGCCACCCACTGCGTTTAAGGTCCACTCGCTTCTCCACCAGCGCCCAGCGGCCCGTCCTGCCCCCGCCGCCTCCCGGGCCTCCCTCCGCGCCGCTCACAGCTCCGGCTTCCTGGTAGTGGATCTTCACGGTGACCTTCCTCCGGAGACCCTTCTCTGGGCCGGCCGGCAGCAGGCGGAAGTACAGCCACAGGTTGGCCTGGGACACAAAGAGGTTCTGGTGGCCCTCGTTGGAGATGAGAAAGTACAGACCCGACTTGGGGGAAGTGTGTTCATCTGTTGGGAAAAAGCAGATGGAAGCGTTAGTTTGTTTAAGCAGAGCTGCTGCTGTGTTCAGGTTTCAGCTGGCAGCAGATTGTTAGCCATGTTCAGGCTTACAGGAAGGTTTTACTGCTCCTGCAGGGATGAGCTGATTGGCTCCTAGCTTGGTTTCATCAGACGACAACTCAGCACAATGTTAACGGCCGGAGCTGCAACTTTCTTCCACGCTGGGAAAAAAGGCTGCGATGGTTGGGAATGAGCATGGAACAATCTGCTGAAATGCTGCTTGTTGGCCGAGCTCTGTCTCCATGTGGCTGCATGCAGATCAGACTCAGGTGTGGAAACGTTAGCCTCAGGTGAGAAGGTGTTCAAATCGCAGCGTCGCTACGTCTCTGAGCTGAAATCATTTCTCAGGCCGACACACATCCACACCAACACACACTGACAGAAGGAACAGAAACCTTCAGAAAGGACTCGCTTTGTTCTTAAAGATTAGTTTTCTCTCCTCACTCTCAATGACTATGTCAGGTGACCCCTGCAGCAGCCCCTGATAGGCCAGCTGTGTCCGGCCAGTTCTGGGACCGGGGCCCAACTGGCTTCAGGTCCAGCTCTGTAAGTGACAGCAGCAAAGAGAAAGGAGGGGAGGAAGGATGCACGGGGTGGTGGGAGGGCGGTGGACAGGGCCAAGGCCTGCGGGGGGTTCATTGAGTTCACCATTAGTGCCCAGCCTGGAGCCCACCCCCACCCTACCCCACCCACCCACCCCTGGGGATGGGTGCACGCTGAGAGTGACAGCACAAAGCCGGCTGTGAGGCTCTGGGAGGCAGCCATGCTGCAGCGCGGCATTCAAACGCGTGGCTTTCCAGCAAAAAGCACGATGAGGCAAAAATAAGCAGCATTTACATGACAGAGGCCACTTTCTGCAGCCGCACAATGAAGAGATCCCGGGTGGCTAAAGGTGGCGCTGGGCTCCCCCTGGCAGCGTTTTCCCTGCAATCTTTCTCTTCAGAAGCCTAATGATGTCTTCCAAATTACCCCGAGGAAAGGTTTCTATTTCAGGAGGCTGGGCACAATGTGCTGGAGCAGCTCCTTTCAAGGCGCTTAAATGACTTTGTTTGCCCACTGATTAGTGTGTTAATGTCAACAGGTGGCCACCAAAGACGGGCCCTCGTCCTGCTGCGAACCACAGCTTTACATCCACCCACAGACCAGCTCGCTGCTATGCGGCATCTCACACACCTTTGCATCCATCCGCGCACGTTCACATGGCTGCAACGTGCGCAGAGTCCGCTGGCCAGCAGCTCTGCTGTAAACAGCCCTCAGGACCACCAGCAGCCGCTCCACCCTCATCGCGCGCCGCCTTACGTGCCTCAGCAGCTCCGGGTTTACGACACGGGGCAGCGCACGGCAACGGGGCAGCGCACGGCAACGGGCACGCGCCGCAAACTGGCCGAGAGGCGCATCAATCTCCCACAGATCAGCTGTCTGTGCTCACATCAGAGCGGCTCAGACGATCGCTACATGATGCCCGTCTCCCCCAGGATTCGGAAATCATGTGGTTCCCCACAAAGTGCAGCATCCACCGCTTTCTGATTTACACTCCAAGGACAAAGACATCTTTTAGGCCGAGGCGCTGGAGGTCTGAACTGTGAGTGCCAGGCCAGGCACTACCACATGTTTGCTGCTAGAAAAGACGGAGCATCAATGGCAGGACGAGCACCTCCACTCTGAGCTCTGCTCCCATCCCAGCAGCCTCATCAGGCCACTTCAGACACAAAGATTCAGCTTTTCTGATCTCTAAAGTGCTTAAAAGGCGCAAATTAAAACATCAGCGGATGACTTTGACTAAACATATTTCCTGGTTTCCAGGACTGATATTTCATCAGTGATCCTCCAGCTGCATCTCCTCCACCATCAGTAGCGGTGGTGTGTAGCTCTGTGATGGACAGCTGACTCTTCAGGTGGAGTAGGAACGTTTTCCAGACCTTTCTATCCCGTCCAGCAGGTTTCCATCCAGCCACGTGTCATCTCACATACGGTCAAATGCTCCATTTTTATCATAGAATCCCTATTATATTGCTCAGAGACCTCTATGGCAGGAATAAGACCAGGAAGCAGAGCTGGATAGGAGGGAGATAGGAACATCTGGAGAGAGATGGGAACATCTGGAGGGAGATGGGAACATCTGGAGGGAGATGGGAGCAGAAAATACTGGAAATAGTGAAACTATTGTTCTTTCCACGCAGAGTTAGAAAGACCCTGGAGCTGCTGGCTCGGACACGCTTCAGCTGACCCCACAGGAGGAGCTGCTGCTGATCCTGGCTGAGGTCTTAATCGGATGCTCTGGCCGCTGCTCCAGCGGCTCCAACCAGCTGGTCGGAGCTCCTCGTGGCCCCCCCTTAGTCTTTGCTTGTGTTCCCCGCTCCGCTCCCGTGGATACGGGATACCGAATCCCTCAGCAAGGACCCACGGGAGCATGACAGGTGAGAAGGTAGATTGGCAGCATCTCCCTCACCTGTCCGGGCCACTTGGCAGACCTCGTACCTCTGCAGCGATAAGGAGCCGTGGGCGCTTAACCTTTAGCTGAGGGGGGGGCAGAGGAGAGAAGCTGCCCCTCCTGCAGCAGATAAACATCCATTTGCTGCTTTAAACATGTGCCAGCCCCGCATCCCCAGCCCACCTCGTCCTAAAACAACAAACCGTGGCTCCCTCGCGCTTTTTGGGACAAGCTCCCCTGGCTTCAGAGCTTTCTGGAGCCCCTGCCGCTGAGCCCTGCCCCGGCTGGCAGCATTCGATCTGGGGGGTGTGAGCCAACTGGCCAGGAGGCAGATGGGGTCTAGGGAGCAGGGACCCAAGCCAGCTCCATGGTACAATGCCACACAAAGGCTCAAAGGTGTGAGGGAGAATAGAGCTAGAAAAAAGCAGTAGTAGAAGAAGAAGAAGAAGCAAAGGAGCCCAGCGAACCTTTAGAATGACAAAAGCATTCTTTTCAATACTGCAATATGGGCAACACACACAGACACACATGCAATATCAGCCCCGCCACCACCATATCCCTCCACCCTCGCTCCCCCAGCACCACCCCACTGGGACTCGAATGTCTCATGCATTATTCTGAGCAATTTCTTTTGTTTTGGCTGCTTTTTTCTCAACATTGACATGAAGAGTTCAGCAGGAACACACGCTGCTCTTATAATAATTGCCTGGCTTTTGTTCCCTTGTCATTAGGGTGCTCGGATCATTCCCAGTGCAGGGCAGGACCCGCCGGTCCATTTAGGGCCAATGGGAAAAGACAGGACTGTGTGCGTGTCTGTAATTGCATGTTTTCTTTGGTTGAACCAACAGTTTGTGTAAAACTCATGTTTCTCACAGCAGCAACTGACAATTATTGGATTCAGTCTAGCGCATGATTTTAGGTGTGTGTGCATGCTGCACATTTTTATCCCCCAGACGACACATGGGGGTAATTTAAGGGCTAGATTTTGATTTTCATCAGTCTAAAACAGGAGGATTTAGGAGCAGCTTTAGGCAGGGGTGAGCTGTGATGTAATGAGGAGAAAAACGGGATCCCATCAGTTTCCGAAGCTGTCTCATGACAGTTAACCTAAAATGTAATCTATCAGTGGGTTTGATTTGATGTTATCATCTTACCTGCCTCCATTCAGCGCTTGAACCACGTTAAAAGGTGAGCGGGTTCAGCCGCGGGGCGATTCAGACATGCGCAATAAATTATTGATTATTACCTGACTCTGCGAAACTGATGATCTCGGAGGTTTCTGCTTGGACCTCGTTGTTGAAGGCAGCCTGCCCATCGAAGCTGGGGATCTCCACCCGCCCGTCCTCCCGCACCTTGCCCGCGTGCAGCCTCCTGAGCGCCGTCACCATCGCAGCCTTCGGGATGGGGTGCGTGATGTTCGGCCTGTCCCTCATCTGCAGCCGGTTCAGGATGTGCCTCTTCACCGCCTCCACGAAGTCAATGTTCACCCGCTCCGACTCATCCGGCGCCCTGAGGCCGCAGGAGGCGCACGACTGAGTCTGAGTCTGAGTCTGAGACTGAGTCTCTGCCCCGGTCAGCGAGCTGCAGCGCGTGAACACAACGCACGCCACTAAACATGATAGAACTAGGCTGGAGGATCTCATGTTTCACAGCCTGAACTTTGAGTCCAAACCTAATTTTTTTTTTTTTAAATTTGACACTTTAAAGCTACTTTTTATTCACAAAGTGCGCAAGTTCCGGGAGAGCATGTAGAGCGCGCTCACAGCGAGACCTCAGGAAATCCACACAAGCCACAGAAAGATTTGTATTCCCCAGACTGCTGAACGTGTGAGGCTAATTTCCTCCAGTCATCCAGCTCTGCGTCTCTTCTCTGCGCAAAAGAAAGAGTTCATCCTTCTGATTTAGACGCACTCATGAGTTGTTTTGTTGGCGCGCCTCTGAAACACCACGTTCGGTTTCAACCTGGACTCACACACTGACTCTCTTCTGTGTGCAGATAAAAACCACCTGATTGTCCACTCTGGAGGCTGAAATCAGCCAGAAAGTCTACTTCTCCAGCTGCAGTCCAAATGCGCCCGTCTGCAGTCTATTGTATAGCCCGTGCGCTTTGGTACCGTGTCCGGTGCGCTCAGGTCCCGTGCGTACTGCAAGATGCTGCTCGCTGAGACCCTTTCTCTCTTTGTAATCACGACAACAGGGGCTCCGCACACCCAAAGTTTTTATACAGAGTCCAAACCACGTGGGGATTTCCACCAAATGGGCGTAAAGGGATTATTAGAGCAGGACTCCTGCTTCAAAGCCGCTGCTCAGCGGAGAAAACAAAGCTTGTACAATGCTGCACAATTCTTCACACAAACAAGATCAACTGTCCAACTTTTAAAAGTTAGATGATCCTCACAAGCACAACTTTCTTCCCTTTACACTCCCGCACGTGGGTGGTGGGCTCAGAGTGGTAGGACACCTTCTCAGACTGTAATGACCACACGATGCTATTTACTGATAAAAACTAAATAAATGTGACATAAATATTTATTGTTGGGGCTCAAACAGGGGCCCTTTAGTCTCCTCCAAACATCCAGGGTCGTGGATGTCTTTTAAAAATAAATTTTTTTGGAAACCTTTTGTCATTGTATAGCCTACTGAATTCATTCACTCAAAATGAATTTAAAAAACGTTTAAATAATGAATGAAATAATAATAATGTCGAATAAATCATGAATGAAGATGGAAGTTTGGATCCAGGGAGCGGAGGGCTGAGTTTGAGGTTGATTATCAGACAAGCAGCGTCATCTACTGGCAGAAACACGTCATTACTAAAGGCCTACCTGAAGAAAAAGTCAGGAAACGATGGTTTAGTAAATTACTTCTTTATTGTATAAATACTTAGTGGCAATGAACTTGATATTAATGGAAAGGCTTTGTTTAATGGAGCCATGGGGAAATTATTTTTTAGGATGAGGAGTTGAGTGTGAGAGTTGCACCCATAGAGTTGCACCCATGAAAGTTATTTACAGCAATTAACTTTGAGTGGCGGCTTCGATAACGTCACTTCCGGGCTGCATCACAGTGGCTGTAATGGCTGTAAATAAGAACGGATCTCCGAACAAATAACAACTCCAAGCCACTTGCAACTCACAGAGGGATCAGACCATCGATTCATAACAACACATAGGTGAAATGAAAGAGTTTTGTGACAGTAATTATTAGGCTATATATATGATGTAGTACGCTGATCACGAGTGATTGAGTTGAAGTTACACCAAAACTGTCTGGGTGAGTAAATTATCGTATTTCATGCTAAAAAATAGGTCCAGGTTGAAAAATACCAAACTTATCCTTTAATGAAGAAATAAATCAGCCATAAATGAATAAATGGGGAGAGTCACACAAGGTGATGTGTGTGATGTCAGACATTTTCTCTACTGCCTGGTAATATAACTGGTAATAAAACAATGTCTTCTTTTAACCAGGAGTCTCAGCATCATGTGAGAGAACCATCCTTAACGCCTTTACACACTGGGACCGATGCGAATAAACGGCACGAAACTGCGAATAATTCGGAGGTGAAACACCGACGTCTTTGTCTATACACACCAAGTCTGATGCGAAATTGCGAATAAATTATGAATATTCCAGA
>JAVQJG010030092.1:0-11036 GCA_036024015.1 Craterocephalus amniculus
CGACTTTGCCAAACCCCGGTTGTGTCTCTGCCTGATTCAACTCAGTAAAGCTCCTTTTGAACTGCTCCTGTTGTCTATGAGTCGTGCATGTGGGTCCACTTCCCAGCAGATCCCTAACACAACCTATTTTGTTTCTATCTCTACAAAAAAAAATTGATTCTCACTTCTTTTCTTTTGCTCTCAAAATTAATTTTTGGTTTCAAATCTATTCTATTTGATTGAATAATAAAGAAACAATTTTTTCTCGGTACCGTTCAACTGGTTAACAACAGATATCCTCATGACCTCAGTGTGGCCCAGGCAAGATTTATGCTGTCCACAATGAATCCTGTCAGGTGGAGGTGGTCAACAGCTGATACTAGACCCAAAGAATATGAGGCCTACTCGATTCTCACAAGGATGTTAGATAATACAATATATATATGTATCAGGGGACGATGGCTGGAGAGAAGTCCCCCCAGTTTTCCTTACCTCCTTCCAAATGTGGCTCTCCTATTGGGTCACAGTTCATTTTCACAAATGGAATAATTGTTGAGGACAAAATCAAGTCTTCTTCCACACTGTAAACAAATTAATTCTGCTGTCAACTTAAGGTTTGTTGGCATGTACTCCCTTTAGAGGCCAGTCTAAAATTGCCCTGTGACCTTAAATACCATAGAAAGCAGAGTGTGACAGACTTCATTTTAAGTGAGATATGGCCCCTCGTGTTTTAAAATTAGATTGTCATACTCCACACTTCAGTTAACAACCCGTTGCAAAGTAAATTAAATTAAACGGAAGAATGATAACAATACATACTTTTTGTGTGTGTTTTTCTGGCCTCAAATTACTGTATATGTATTATTGCTATGAAACAATGGCCTTGATTTACTAAGGTTTGACCCACTTAAAAGATTACTAACATTGTAATAGGCACAAAGAGATGATGCATCTGATTTACTAACCTGGTGCACCAAGAAAGGCGCCTGTCAAACCATCAAAATAACACCACAATCAATTTATCACTTTTACCCTGAATGAATATGCAATTTGGGTGTTTCTGCCAGAACATGCAAAATACTGGGAAGAGTAAATGCAAATAAATCAGCTTTGCATGCGCCATGTGTTTTACTAAACGTGGAACTGATTGCGCCAGCTGTTTTTGCACCTACATTAAGTGCTTCTTAAAGGCAGTCGTTAACTAACTCAGATGGACTTTTTAACATGGGCAGTTTGGATGAGAGATGAGGGCCCAGTTTCAGTATTGCAAACGATCATCAGTCTGATTCAGAATCTTTTCTCATGAGTGGTGGGTATTGATGACTGAACTTCTCGATCAAAATCATGACATAAAAACAGATCGTGTTTTTATTTAAATTACAGCAGTTGTTTACATTTGGGGTGGCCATTTACGGATGTCATGTCTTCTAATCTGGCCTGTAGAACTTGAAGGAATTATATTAACTTCGTAAATATTGTATTTCCCCTGCAATTCACACGTTTTTGCCAGAAGAGGGAACACTGTCTATACATTGACCTTTGGTGAGGTGCAGATATTTGTTTTCTGTTTGTGACAATTTTGCGCTCATTGTTTGGGATCTTAGTAAGTCAGGGCCGATAAGGGTGATCAGTGGTAGCAGTTAAAATACCTTCCTTTGTGCTTCTGCCTGTTTAACCAATTTTACAAGTTATGGTTTGAATTTTAGTTGCTCTTCAGAAAACCTTTTATTATTCAAATGAAATACAGCATGTAAAGAACAACCCCAAAAGGCTCATCTCCACTCACAGCTATGCTTTAACACCACAGAAGAAAACTGAACATGTTTCAACCTCTAGAAAAGGAACTATTTAGCCCCATGCCTTCATAGTTTCCATGGTTACCGCACCTGTAATGACCTGTCAGGCTGCATTCACACAAAGCAAGAGCAGGAGAGCACATGAGTTGCCTGGATGTAATTATTTTAAAGATTTGGAGAGGAAAATGAATATGTAACTATGTACACGACTAATCTTTGGAGGGGCAAGTAGACGCACAGCAGTATTCTTTAGTACCTGCTGCTGAAAGTGAGACAAAAAATACTCCGACAGGTAATCCCACATGCAGATTGTGCTCTTCTATCTCTTGGAAGGATTAGGACAATGACAGACAGGGAAATTAAATATTGCTTTTAGAAATGAACTTGATAATAATAATCTTTGATACCAATTCCAGGTTGTTTTTAGGTGTCTCTTCTTAGTCAAAAACCATGTTTCATCCAGTAACAGATTAAATCTGCTAATATTGAAGGAGAATTTATTATTACCTTCATGAGATGTCCTTGGCTTCTTATCTCTTCTCAGAAATTAAGAATTACATGTTTTTTTTCCCTTTTTTTTCTTTTGCAAGTGAAATTTCAGGCCCAAAGGAAACTGGGAGGGTGTAAACTAGAGAAACATTTACAAATCTGTAAGGTCTTTAGTCTAAACAGACTAACAGCTTTTAAGCCTTGCACTTTAAATCCACTAAGGAAGTCACGGCTTAACCTCAAACTGTCACTTGCTATTGTATTGTAAGTGCTGGGCTTGCTATCGCCAACTGTTTTCCATTTTAAAGTACAATAATCATCTACAAAGTAACATTTCTGTAATGTAGCTTGTATGTGTTACAGTTCCAGGGGGATCCCAAGTCTAGTTAAATGATCATGAATTTGTGTTGAATAGTGTAGAATAAGGTTAAAATAATAATTTTCAATTGCTGCAGCCCTTTGATAATAACATAGGAGAGAGCAGGGATAGCAAACAGAGGAATTAATAATAAAGAGAACTAAAGAGTAGAAAGAGTAAAGAGTAACAACATAAAGAGCAGAAAGATGGAAGCTGCCTAGTGGAGAAGTTTGCAACTGTAATTAAGCGTGCAGTCTGCACCCTTGTTTTTCTAATAAGTAAACTCTTTTGGGGTAAATTAGGTTGTCAAAGTTAATAAGAAGCAGAAGAATATTGAGCAGTATGGTAGACTCAACTCAGAATTCCATAGGTGCATGCTTTTGGCAGCAAGCCTTTGCAACTGGGCTTGTTAGAAAGCAAAATCAACTCAGACTTGACAGCAAAGGCAACTGATAACCTAAATGCTACTTTGGCTCATATATCCAGCCCACATAGGCTTCGCATTTCGGGCCCATGTAATTGAAACCCAATGGGACCTGCAAAATTTGCTCAGTTCAAGTCCATGCCCACTCAATACCCACGTAGCTAATATTTATCCCTTGGTGGCCCCATATAGACATGTTGGTTCAGAATAAAGATACATTCCCATTTAAATGAAAGAGTAGTAATAGCATTCTAAATCAAATTTAGGTGTAAAAAATATATTATGACATTTTTGTGAAATTATGCATAAAAACTGCAATACATCAGGATAAACTAGATCTGGGACCAGTTTGATGCAAAATTGGTCCTGTCAAGAATTGGTCAAAATTGCTCTGATATTGAGATGCTTGACGAATCAGACATCGGGATGAATTCTCTGATCGACCTCTATTAGCCCTGTGTTTACAGAATTTGTCATGAATGGTTCCTCCTTTACTCGTTGGCGTACTCTGCTGGCCTCCCTGGAACGTCGTGTCCTGTCTACAGAATCAGAATCAGAATGAGATTTATTGCCAAGTAATTTTCATTACAAGGAATTTGTTGTGATTTGACGGTGCCTACATAAATATAAATATGAAAATAAATATGAAACATAAAAGATATGAACACAAACAAACTGAACATGTAACATTTAGACTGGAAAACTATATAAAGAATAGAAATAAAAAATAAAATAATTAAATTATGTACATTTAAATAAAAGAGTATTTACATGAAATGTGGAGGCTGTAATGTACAAATTAAAGTGAACAATGAAAGGGGTGTGTGTTAATATAACACCTGTGTGCTATGGATGTACGTTAATATAACGTACATCGCACTAGCAAGCAAAGACCATCATAGCGAGGACAATTGACCTCGTCAAAGAGGAAAAAATCTGATTGTAATGTTCAGGTATGCAAGTACTTGGCTGTGGCTGTTTTTGCAAATGGTTGCCAACTTAACATATCAAATATTGCTACATATAATTTTAAGCGACATTTTTGTGGTAAATATTTGACAGTTAATTCTGATTGAAGTTTATCTGTGTGATCACTTGGTTCAACACACACAGGATCATAAACTCAGGTACTGAACTTGCCTGTTTCCTTCAGCCGTGTCATTACTGGCATCATTATTCCCACTCTGCAACATGCATTCACACACTTGCCTCCTGCGTCCTCGTAAGCCAAAAAACATAATGTAGCTTCAAACCAAAAGAAGAGGCTGGTACTCACTTGGGCACTGAGACTGTTGGCAGCGTTGGCTGCACTGTTCCCTGCTCCGCCGGCTTCCACGGGGCCCTGCACGGCCCCTGCTGCATACAGGCTGCCCCCGTAATCCAGGGCCAGGCCGTTCTGGGGGGGCGGTGGTGGAGGAGGTGGGAACGCAGAGAAAGGTGGGGGTACGAGTCCCTCCTGACCGCCAGCACTATCCTGAGAGCCCTGTTGGAAGAAAGAAAGAAAATAATGAGGGGGCCGCTAAAGCAGCGAGCTAATGAAATGTCACTGTTTATTTCCAGGGAAAGAAAACCTCAACGCTTTACCAGGAGCCTTAACCCCAAAGTCATGCAAGCAGAGATACTTAATATCAATAATATCCCCACATGCATAAAAGTCTGCATGTATCTACATCCCTTAGCCATTAAATATTCACTGCAGCCACATCTATTATTGAGGGTCAGATGCCGCCACGCTCAGTGTGTTGTAAAACGATGAGTGTCTAAAGCCTGCACACACACTCACAAACGCCTCTGCACACAAATCACCTTTGACACAAAACACCCACACACCTCAACGCTCACACAAAGACCAACTGTTAGTATGGAAGCCAGCCCAAGTATCTCAAACACGAGTACCCCCCACAACATGGTTGTTTAGGTTACCGCCTATGTGGAGAACAATACGGGCATCTGCAAATATACACACTCCCAAACGTGTGCGCGCGCATTCCTTGCAACTGGCAGTGTGGCACGGATACCCTAAATGGTAACGGCTGGAGAGCGAAGGGAGATGGCGAGGAAGGGGGACAAAAAAACAAGGGGGTGGACGATAGAAGGTGGTGACTGATAGAAGAGGCATGGTCTGCCTCTGATACATAGCTGCACAGATAAACCATCCATCACTGTCTTCCAGATCTATTTATAATTCTGAGGACTGCACAGGATGGCGGATCAATTAAAGACTTACAAACTGAGAGTGTTTGTGCACATATACATTATATATATATATATATATATATATATACACACACACACACACACACAATTATGATTATGTTATATATATTGATTATTATTCATTGACAGATGAATGGTATTATAGCATGATAGGTTGCAGTCAGATGCATTGGTGTTTTCGGGTAACTACTTCCAAAGCTGTTGCCACACTTCATGCACTGGTAATTTGGTGTGTTGACTGTTGCGTCAATGCAGCGTCATGGCTGTTTATACCTGCACTGACTGGGGGAAAAAACAGAAAAGGAAAAACTAAAGTAGTTCTGGAGTAAAAATGGGAGAGGTGAAAGACTTGGAGACAAGTAAATGAATAAACAGTTTTCATTTGAACTTCTGAGGTTTTCCAGACCTGCACACAAGTCCTGATCCATCTGGGACTCCCTATCCTTCTGTATTAATGGATAGCAGAGACGTCTATGTTCAGAACTGGTGCCTCCGCCCTTTCAGTTGTCTGAATGAGGCAACAACAACAACAAAAAAATCTATAGGTTTAAAAAAAAGAAATGCTTCAAAGTGTAGTAGTGATGTCCCTTTTCAAGCATGAGTCACAACTGCGAGCATAAGCTTAACTTAAAAATAGCAATATTGTTGGATAATTGTCATGCAAAGCGTTTGAAATTAGTGAGCAGTTTAAAAAAAGCAGGTAAAAATCAGGAGCGGTCATACATTCAGCGGTAAGAGCAGATATTTCGGTGCTGTACGGCAAACCAAGTGGCGAGATACCTTGATGATAAAAATGAAAAAGCCTCACCTGAATTTCTGCCACAGAAGGAACAATGAGTTATTTGACTTTTGTATCATTGTTCTAGCATTTATATCAAGACAGAGACAAAGTATGTCTGATATAAAAAAACACTGTGTATTAGAAACAGAGAACAAAAGAACCAAACTAATGAGTCATACACATGAACAATTGACTAAAAGAAGCTAAAGGACTTAAAATAGTCTTTCTTATCAGTAAAAGTAAAAACATATAAGGGTCTATAAATATGATCTAGCTGCCTTTTTTTGTATCTGGCCCCATTTTTCCCGTCACACAAGTCCTGATCTCTTAGTTCTTCCTGTTCTACGAGTAGTTCTTAATAACAAATTTCCCCATTATTAGTAATAATAGTAGTAATGAGGTGGCACAAAAAGCAGCATCATTTATTAATGACAAAAATATATGATTCACCTTTTATCATTAGCTTTTACAAGACATCTGCTTGGCTAGAGTGTGTGTGTGTGTGTGTGAGAGTGAGTGAGTGAGTGAGTGAATGAGAGAGAGAGAGAGAGAGAGAGAGAGAGAGAGAGAAGGAGAGAGAGAGAACAGCAGGCTGCAGTGATGCCCATCTGAGTTGCACAATGGATAGCCATCCCTTTGGGAGAGTAAAAAGTGTGTGGGAGGATTTGTATGTTTGTGTGAGTGGATGTGTGTGTGTGTGTGAGTGTGCATATATGCCATCTGTCTCCCAGCTTTTGACCTTTCTCAGCATCACACCTGTGACACGGCAGTCCAGCCCCTCGACTCAGTAACAAACCGGGGGATGCACGCGGTCAACATGGATCACATCAATATTGTGACATGAGAAGCAGCTTCAGGAGAGCTGAGCGCTGCAGACCGCGAGGCTCTTTCAGGTAATCATCTGAGGAAAAAAACTAAATAAATAAACACTCTGAGCTTTTAAGATACATTGCATGTTTATTTTGGACCGAAAAACGTATTAATTATGCCATATGCCCGGTGTAACGCGTACGCTTCCCTTTTCTTTTTCTTTTTTTTTAACACCCGTCTTGTCCAGCATTGTTGCGAACAGAATGATTGTCTGGCTGCTGTTTGGTGCTGGGCAAATTTACTCTATCAAGTAGTGATTTATACTACATGTATAAAGTCCCTTTTGAGGAGAAAAACTTTATTAAATCAAAATCTTAATGCTGGACTTGACCGGAGGACACAGAGAGAGAGACAGAGAGAAAGAAAAGAAAGAAAGAAAGAAGAGGGAGGGGAGAGAGAGGGACAGAAATGTGTGGGGAGTGGGGGTAGGGACAAAATACACCATAATACAGAAAACCATGTAATCCATACTACTTACAGCATATACAACTAAGACTGTCCTAGCCAGTACTTCATACAGAACTATTAATAATAATAATAATAATAATAATAATAACAATAATAATAAAGAGTTAAGTTATACTATAAATAAATAAATACCCAAAAATAAGACAATATATGTGATAACTGCTGTATACACGCAGAGAAACCTGTGAGGATGTGCTGGAGGACTCGGCTACACAACGCCGCAGAGACTGTGTCAACATGCCGAATATACGGAGTGGAGACGTTCAGGAAGGAGTCGATTCCATCAGCAACATTCGGTCATTCAGTGCGGAAAAAGTACTTAACCTAGAAGCTATTCTTCTGTTCCTGCTGATGCAGAGCCAAAGCAGACAGCATCAGCCACTTTAAGAGAGGCGCTTTGAAACTAACCTTTAATGACTGCAGCACCGGTCTGCCTCTTGTGATTTCAGCAATGTGATCACAACCAGAAATCCCGTTATCTTACTCCCTCCCGTTCCCCGATAACAAGCAGTAAATACGTGCGTCATTAATCTTAGCAGCGTTCGCCTGCTACCACACTGTGCTGCCCCACAGCAGACATCCTCTTTCTTCATAGAGAAATCACAGAAATCTTCTCTCCGTGTGAAGAGTCTCGGCACAGAAACCGTGTTCTCCCTCCTCGGTGCGTCCGGCGCTCCAGCCCCCAGATTACTGACCGCAGCGTCCAAGTCGAACCCCATTCACATTTACTGATAGCAGCTGTGTCCGCTCATCTAAACCCAGCAGCTGTATGAACCTCTTCCAATCTTGCCCACGAGCATCCAAATTAAGATTTTGCTGAGTGATAACATCCCTCACATCTCTGCCCGGCTGTCCTGTATCAGCGAAACAGCCCTGTACCATGCTGACAGATGCTCCTTGTTTGCATGGATGGGAGCAGCAGCAATTACAGCCACAACCAATATGCAGACTCTCGGTCATTTTTCAAGTTTCTAGCATAAAGAAAAAACTGACCCGGAGGTGTTTTTCTTCCAACATATTACTCCCACATTGTTTTGCTGTGCTCGCTGTAAACAGTTTATGCTCTAATGAATGAAAGCTTAAAAATAGAACAGAAAATCATTAAGATGTGAGGAATTTTCTCCTTGTTGTATAAAGAAATTCAATCTGTTACATAACCGATGGCAATAATGTGAACGCGAGCTGCAATCCTCTGATGAGAATATGAATTCATTACATTCGCTTCACTCGCAGAGACAAAAATAGGAGAGTAGAAAAATGTAAATTTGTCAGTCCGGCTCCGGCTTTTAGCTACACGATGGAAAAATATCAGGGTTTCCTAAATGGCACATGGGTGACGTCACCTTTAAACAGCCCACCTTAGATTAAATGCCTCTGCGGACGTGAAAATGATAGTGGGTGGAAAAAGTCATTCTGGGTCACCAGGTAGGAGCTAACCTGGATACCCAACAGGAATAAGGAAACTAGAGCTGCTGCTGTAGAGCTGGAAAGGGAAAGTTGATCACCCAGCTTGAGTGAAGTGGTGAAATGGGAAAAGTAGAAAAGGGGTGACACACAGCCAGCATGGTGTAACACTTTAACCTTTCTGTAAACATGTGGGTTTAGTTTGTTGTGGGAAAAAAAGAATAAAATGGACACATACTGTGTAAAAAACTTTGGTTTCATAACAATGAAGTGTCTGAATACCACATTTAGTGTCGCAAACATCAGGGAAGTTAAGTAAAGATAAAGGGATCCCTCAAATGTATATCTAGTGCAAACATCAGTTAAAAAACAACATCAGTGTTTTTAAATGCTGGGATGACGTGCTGAGATCAGTACCTTTAACTTCCATACTACACAACAACCATCACAGAGGCGTGGAAGTTATGTTTTTCCACATGTCTCTCCATAGGCAACATCATTTTTTGTTAAAGAAAAACAGATTTTGATGAAATGTCCAGGAGATGTTATAAAGACAACTGATTCGAATATGGGGAGATCTGGATCATTGTCTCGATCCTAGAATTTTTATAATGGATTCTTTTTGTAATGAGAGATAATGATAATTTTGCCACTACAGTTTCCAATTCAGCAGATAATGTCCAGAATCAGTAAAGAAATATATGTACAAGGTGGCATCATTGCAGATGTTATAATCTGACATAGCTTGACCTGGATCTGGTTTATATTCTGGATCTGGTTTTAATCCAGAAGGTTCAAAATACAGGGTGCTGGGTGGACTGTTGGGGCTTTTGGGTTTTTTCTCGGATGATGGAACCTATGGCTCGGTGACTTGGCGGAGGTTTGCACGCTGAGTGCTTCTAGGTCTTTATTAATGCCCAGGAGAGACATTATATAGTTGGACTATGAAGTAATGATTAAATAAAGGAAAAGGAAATGTATTGGCAAAATGTTGGGTAGTGCAGCAGATCGTATGATTACATTGCAACGCTGTAGTTATACGAACATGTAGATGACTAACATTTCATTATGAGGTGTGCACATTCTTCTTTGATAATGTACATCACAGAATCCTGCTGCACAGGCTGGAAAACTGGGTTGGACTTTCTGGAACGATCCTTAACTGGTTCAGGTCTTGCTTAGAAGGCCGGAGTTGCTTTGTTACGATCGGCAGCTATGAATCTGAGGGAGTGGCCATGACTTGTGGAGTCCCCCAAGGACTTGGACCCCTTCTGTTCAACTTGTATTTGCTCCCTTTAGGTCAAATATTAGAGAATTTTACCATTAGTTATCACAGTTATGCAGACGATACCCAACTTTATGTGTCCCTATCACCAGACGACTGCAGCCCGATAGACTCACTGTGTCAGTGTCTGGAGCAAATTAACACCTGGATGAGAGAAAATTTCCTACAACTGAATGAAGATAAAACTGAGATTATTCTGTTTGGTAGCAGGTCTCTTAAAACCACTGAGCAGGTTCGTAACCTTGGTGTGCTGATAGACTCAGATCTGACTTTCAGCAGCCACATCACAGCTGTCACTAAGACAGCCTTTTACCATCTCAGAAACATCAGCAGAATAAAAAGTTTATTTTCCAAGAAAGACCAGGAGAAACTCATGCATCCATTCATCTCCAGTAGACTGGATTACTGTACTGGTCTTTTAACAGGACTTCCTAAAAAGAGCATTAAACATCTTCAGCTCATTCAGAATGCTGCTGCTAGAGTTTTAACCAGGAATAAGAGATCTGAACACATCACACCAGTTTTAAAGTCTTTACACTGGCTTCCAGTCAGTCAGAGAATAGATTTTAAAGCTCTTCTGATTGTTTATAAATCCCAGAATAGTTTAGGCCCAGAATACATCAGTGATGTGTTCAGAGAATATAAACCTGCCAGAGCTCTTAGATCCAAAGACTCAGGTCAGCTACTCAAGACCAGAGTCCAGACCAAACATGGAGAAGCAGCTTTCAGCTGTTATGCTGCAAACAAGTGGAACAAACTGCCCGTAGAGATTAAACTTTCAGCAAATGAAGAAACTTTTAAATCCAGGTTAAAAACTTTCCTTTTCTCATGTATCTATGAATGAAACCTGCACGGTATCTTTTAACTTCTCTTTCTTTTAATCTTTTCAATGATTTTGTGTTTAAATGATTTTATTGTAATTCTTCTTTATGCTTTTAATGTTTTATGTAAAGCACTTTGAATTG
>JAVQJG010030119.1:0-12948 GCA_036024015.1 Craterocephalus amniculus
AGGTTGAGCCGCTACTCCTCCGCATCGAGAGGAGCCAGATGAGGTGGTTTGGGCATCTGGTCAGGATGCCCCCTGGGCGCCTCCCTCGGGAGGTGTTCTGGGCACGTCCCACCGGGAGGAAGCCGCGGGGTAGGCCCAGGACCCGCTGGAGGGATTATATCTCTCGGCTGGCCTGGGAGCGCCTCGGGATCCCCCCGGATGAGTTGGCTGATGTGGCCGTGGAGAGGGAAGTCTGGGCTTCCCCGCTTAGGCTGCTGCCCCCGCGACCCGACCTCGGATAAGCGGCAGAGGACGGACGGACGGACAGAAGCTGCAATACGATGTATTTTTTGTTCTGCTTTGATGTCAGCCTGTATATTGTGTTATTTCAGGTGTGTGCGGATTACAGACACAGGACTCGGCTACTTGTCTACCATGTCGTCACTAAGAAGCCTTTATCTGCGCTGGTGCTGTCAGGTAACACACAACACAAAGAATCTTTCCACGCTGTAAAACACCCCACACTGATCTGGGTTTTAAACGACACCTCCATAGACTTATAGATACCTTAATATGTTATAGTTATCATCCTACACATGAAGTAAAAAATTTCCTGACAGATGTAGGGCAAATCTGAAAATGAGAAACAGAGCCAGCTTTCTGAAGACCTGATAAAGTGTTTCCTCCAGGATCTAAAATATTCTAACACATCACAAAGAAACAGGTTGACTAATGGATTAAATAAAACAAAATGTGTCGACAGAAGCCGACTGTGATTATTTTTTTCAACGTTGTTTATTATCAACACCTAAACAATGCTGAAGATAAAAAGCAACAATCAGATCATTTCAGACTCCATTAAGACATTTCAAACAAATGTCAGTTTATAATGAAGCAGCATGGCTTCTAGGATTACATTAAAAACAGCCTCTTCAGGGAAACAAGATATCTTTGTCCCAAGTTCTAGTATAAGCTGTGGAGCATTTTATCATTTTAAATAACAAATGTTAAATTCTTACATTGCTGACCACCGTCAAGTTATCAGATTATTTCCCCCGTCAAACTTACTGTTCAGGACTAGTAACAAAACAAATGTCATATTGACGGAGACTACAGACTTTATAACCAGTTTACAACCATTTTGAAACCAGTTACAACCAGTTTAAAACCGGTTGCACCAGTTTACCTGACACTACTATCAGGTGTTTGTGACTGTATAAGGGCCAATGAGAGTCGGCTCCTTGGTTTCTTACCGGGCTGTGATTGGACAACCTGTCTGGTGTCTGTGTGTGCAGGTGCAGGATTTTGGACTACAGCATCTGTTTGGGATGAGAAGTCTGCGTCTACTGTCCCTTGCCGGTAGGATTTCTTTTTTCTTTTTACTGTGAGGAAGAGAAGTGTCCAGCAGGTTTCCATCCAGCTACAAAATGTCGTGTTTCTACCTGCTAAACCCACCATGATGACCCATGATAACGCCATTATTATCACATCTGCATCACCTGCTGAGTGATGTAAAAAAAAGAAAAAGAAAATAAAATAATAAAGTGAAAAAAAAAAGTCAATTTTCAGGGTTTGGTGAATATTAAATATGTGAGGGTGTAATTACCACATTCATAGGTGTTGATAAATGAATGTTACTTGCAGCAGATTTTCCCCTGACGACGTCCTCCTGCTGTCCTGTCCCCCCAGGCTGCCCCCTGCTGACCACCACCGGGCTCTCAGGGCTCATCCAGCTGCATGAGCTGGAGGAGCTGGAGCTGACCAACTGTCCCGGAGCCACCGCCGAGCTTTTCAAATACTACTCCCAGCACCTGCCCCACTGCATGGTCATCGAATAAGACCGCCCAGCCTCTTACCGACAGACCACCATATTTCCACCTTCCTCCTCCTCCTGTCCTTCCTCGCTCTTTTCTTAAATTCTACCCAGGACGCTGAGGTGTTCCGCATCACCCGACCCCTCCTCCCCGTCTTCCTTCACTCAGCCCGGTGAACAGACTAACCCGCAGGTGGAGCGAGAGGCAGGCAGGCGGATGATGGCGCGTTGCCATGGCGACGGAGGGCGGCGGCGTTCCGGCTTCTTTTGAGCGGGTGCTGGAGCGAAGAGCTTGGTGCGACGTCTGGTCCGACAGCAAGTTTCGTTCCACAATCAACAGATAGAAGAAGCTTCTCTAAAGACTTTGGTGTGTTTTTTAACCGAAGAGAGAGACGCAGCGCCGTGGAGACATGGACACCTGCGCTCATACACTGTAAACACCCACAAATATACTGTATGTGGTAAGACCTCCATCAACCTGTAACATAACAGCTGTTTCACTCTTCTCTTCTCAGAAGGTAGGAAAGGTTGAGTTTTTCTCTTGTTTGGAGGACGATGGAGTGAAACGACTCAACTCAGCGAGCTGACGATGGAAAACATCTTCTCTGAGTGGGAAGTGTGTGTCGTGGACTCACAGCTCCCCGTCTTTGCTGGGAATGCCGCCACCTTTTCCCATTTCTGTGTCTTATCAGAAATATAAAACACAAAAAAAGGAAAGAAGGGGAAAACAAGTGTTTACATTGGCTTTTTTTGGAGTTGCACGCTTGATTGTTTCAGTTTACGGGTTCCTCTGGGTTGCTTTGTCCTCATATTTCATTTCCAGATGTGGACGGATGTAGACGGTTATGTACAGCAGGTCTGTTGAGACAATGGAGTTTAGCTTATGGCCTCATGGATGAATCCTCTCTAATGTCACATTTAGTCCAACCACACACAATTGACAGATGTTTCCCTGTGTCTTTTCCTGGAAAGGTTCCTGTTGGTTTAGGAAGCTTCAAGGCGACATCTTGTTTTTGGAAGCTTTTATTTATTTATTTGTATCTTTTTAATGAGAGGAACACGCAATGTTTAGTATTTTTTTAGTGCATTTGAACTTGTGTGGCCCAGAAGCTGCTAACCGCTTTGTGTGATGTGCAAAGTCAGATTAATTTCAGTATTTCATGAGAGACACGCTTACGGTGGGCTAGGTGAAGGAACAGGGATCCAGGGCTCCTATAATAACACGCTTAGTTATATGGGACGTTTCCATAGTTACCCACTAACCCACAAGCAGAGCAACATGGAAATGAACTTTTTATGCTTCTGCTTGAGATCATGTTGACAAGTCTTCTGAGAATGAGTTTGTATAACACCTAAAACACATGTTTTTATTTTCATCGCAAGCCTGACCATCGTTACTGGTGATAACAACAAACATGGTCCAGATGTGGAAATGTTTTCTTAACCCCTAACCCAAGCAGACAGACGCTTAACAGTGTGGACAGGAAGCGTGAGAGGAAAAGTAAAATGTGCAGGACAGTTACTAAACCACATTTCAATTTTAGATTGTGTCACATGCATAAAGCATGCTCAGATACCAACCTCCATCCCAAAGAGAAGTTAGGACCCTGTGTAAAATGGAGAAAACAGAACCTCATCAGCATAAGCAATAAACCTTATATTTTATTTCCAGCAAAATGTAAACATCATATTCTATTTCCAGTACAATGTAAACGTCGTATTTTATTCACGATAGAACGTAAACATCGTATTTTATTTCAAGTAGAACGTAAACACCGGATTTTATTTCCAGTAGAACTTAAATATTGTATTTTATTTGGAGTAGAACGTAAACACCGAATTTTCTTTCCAGTAGAACATAAACATCGTATTTTATTTGGAGTAGAACGTAAACATTGTGTTTTATTCCCAGTAAAACGTAAACATCGTGTTTTATTCTCAGTAGAACGTAAACATCGTGTTTTATTCCCGGTAGAACGTAAACATCGTATTTTATTTTGAGTAGAACGTAAACATCGTATTTTATTTTGAGTAGAACGTAAACACCAGATTTTATTCGAAGTAGAACGTAAACATCATATTTTATTTCAGGTAGAACATAAAAATCACATTTTATTCCCAGTAGAACGTAAACATCGTATTTTATTTCAAGTGGAACGTAAACATCGTATTTTATTTCAAGTGGAACGTAAACATCGTATTTTATTTCAAGTAGAACGTAAACATCATGTTTTATTTCGAGTAAAACGTAAACATCAGATTTTATTCGAAGTGGAACGTAAACATCGTATTTTATTCCCGGTAGAACGTAAACATCCGATTTTATTCGAAGTAGAACGTAAATATCGTATTTTATTTCCAGTAGAACTTAAACATTGTATTTTTACTGGGTCCTGTTCCTTGACCACTTAAATGCTAAAATGAGTAACTACTTTCCATGAACGGCGATTTCAGAAAAAACATGATTTCGGCGTCAAAGACTAAAGTAGTGCCCGAAGTTGAACGCTGGGTCACTGAAATGTCTATGCTGGATTTTCAGTGTCAAGACGCCTTTAGCAGGATTTTCCTTCGGTTTGTTTACACAGTGGCGGATGCAACAGAGAGCGAGGCACGGCTTCGTGTGATCAATCAGAGAGAAAATCAGCGAGAGCAGCACAGCTTTACCAGGCAGCTGAGCTGGGTGTCTCTGCGCCGGTCCTGGGTTCACCAGGTAATTCAGATGTGTGGTCTGGATCTGCGCTGAGACTCTGGGTTTCCTCCGCCTGGCCTATGCTGCTACATCAGAGTCGGGTCGCTCTGACCCTGCATCAAGCTGCAAAAGTTTAACATTTACAACTGCCATGCGCGACACCCTTAATGTCAAAATGTCAAAGCTTGACTCGCACGCCTCGAAACTCGGTGGGTGAAACAGGCGTAACGCGCCACAGAAATTTCCACGCCCCCTGGAAGTGCGTCCGCCAAATGTTTTAAATGTAAACCCGAGGCCCTTGATGCTGAAATCACGTTTGGTCTGAGCGCATCGTTAGAGCGTATGATAGGCTGGTTAGGTTCTGTTACAGGCATCACTAAGTCTGGACCTCATGGTCCTCATGGATCTCAGTCCTGCAGGTTGCCAACGTGTCCAACACACCAGGAGAACTTTATATCCATTTAAGCCAGGCATGTTGGAGCAGGGACACAATGAAAACCTGCAGGACTGAGACCCAGGAGGCCCAGGAGGCCAGAACTTAGTCGATGAGATCTGGAAATCATCCCATATTTCATGCAGAGACCCGACTTTTTGGGATGGAGGTTGAACATCAACATGAGTTTCTGTAGAAAGCGGGAAGAACTTGAACGTTCCGGTACAGCAGCAGACTGGGGTCCGTGGCTCGGGGCCCCGTGCTGGCGGCCAGCTGAGGGACGGGGGCCCGTGTTGGTTGTGTCAAACGACGTGCAGCAGCGTGGAGACGTGGTGGAGCCGGCTGCTGACTCCGGTGGAAGGACTGGATGGACAGAGCGGACCATGCATGTTTTACTTGGTCTGCATTTTCTGCTTTGGGTTTTTCCTCAGCATCTCTACGGTGTACAGAAGTATATTTATTTATTCATGTGTTTATTTATTTAAATTAATTTGTGTCTTATTTGGAGAATTTATTTATTGAGCAGACGTTGGTCAGTGACTTTTGGTTTTACTTTACAAACTGTTTGCTGTTTTATTATTTCCGCTGTGACATTTCAGGCCCCACAGACACAGCGGTTACACATCATCATCATCGTCAGCTGTTTAAACACGAGCGCGTGCTTTCCTCTCTCTGGAGGAGGCCACTCTGGCTGATGTCATATTTCCTGTCATCGTGCCGGATGAGGCAGAGTGTGATGTGGGCACGTGCCGTCCCGTCCAGCCATGTTTGCAGCGTGCGCTGGACGGAGAGGACGCGGCGTCTCTGATGGAAGCTTCTCACTCAAACCTACGGATGCTGAAACTTCTCATTATTTCTGCCCTTATCCCAGAGCAGGCAATGTTGTGAGAACTGAATCTGAACCGTAAAAGTCTGATGAAAGAATTAGTTTACCGTGCCAAATCCCGATGCCAAACCTCCGCCTGCAACACTTCGGAGTTGCACCGTACGTTCAGTCAGTTCCCGGCGTGCAGGTGTGTTTACCTGCAGCCGGCATGTTTCAGTATTCCTGCTTTGGATGAGCTTCCAGAGGATTCACATGTATGTTTACATATCATGAAAAGTCACTCATCTCTCACCTGAGGTCATTTTCTAAGAGGAATCGTTTGTATTTCTGTCCGAGCTCTTTGGTCTACATCCGTCACCGTTTTGTTACGACCCTTGTACAGCACAACTTTAAGTAAGCAGCAAAATAAATACTGACCGTTTACTGATAACGTTGACATGGATGCCATGTGTGTGTGCTCCTTCACTGTCCGGGGGGGGGGTTCAGAGTGTATTCAGGATTTTATATCAGACAGATGGGTGTTTGGTGGTGATCAGACTCTTGGATACATCAGAGAGTAGACACAGAATTTATTTGATTCCTGTTCTTATTTTTATGTAATTGCAGATACAAACTTTTGGTCCCAGTGACTTCCACTGGAAAAGTCAATTTTTATTTATTTATTAATTTTTTTCACAAACAACACAAACAAATATAATGTATAAGAACAAGGTAACAGGGTCATCACTGGTCAGAAGTAAGGGAAAATAAAAAGATAAGAAAGTTAAAGTGGCTTACATAAAATAAATCTTTTGAATCCCTCAGTTGAAAGTATCCTTGAGGCCTTTGAGGTTCTCCATGGGGCAGATTTGACAAGAAAACAAATCATTTATTAAAGTCAGCGTTTGATTTGGAAGGAAAATAGTTCCATCGGACATGGTTCCAGCATCCAGCTGGTTTACCAGGTGCATGAACACAGGTACGTAACATTCAAGTGGCTGAGCCCTGAAAGTACCAATGCATGCTTACAAACACACACACACACATGCATCAGTCCGGGTGCTGCCTGGTAAACAGCAGATGTTCCTGCATCCCCCACGATGGTAAACCAGCTCAATCTGGTGGAATACTGGAAAAAAGTCCGATGGAACTATTTTCCTTTGAAATTAAATGCTGGCTGTAAGAAATTATTTGTTTTAAACTATAATTGGTAGATTAAAAACTGGTTATAATGGAAGTCAAGGGGACACTTTAGTTTACGAGGGTCACCAGAGGTCATATCTGATATTACATAATATATATATATATAAATTCTGATGATTATCTCTGACATAGCCATGTGTTTATTTATTTATACTATATTTATTATAATAATATATATTTATTTATATTTATTATACAGAAAATAATCAGATTTTATGTGATTTTGCTGTGAACGAGGCAGTACTTCCAAGGGTTAAAACCCCAAAAATTATTGAATGTTTGGTATTTTTATGCAAGATGGAAGTGGTTAAAGTAATTAATGAGAAAAGAAGATTTATATACAGGTGCTACCCGTAAAATTAGAATTTGCTAGAAAAGTTGTTTTATTCAGGCAATTCAACATAAAAGGGGAAATCAATCCATTTTATGTACTTACTACAGTTGCAAGAGTTTACTTTCAGAGGCCTGACATTTTTTTATTTGAAATCCATTTTTATTGATTTCAATTAATTTAAATTTTAATTTGAGGTTTTTAGAAGCTGCAAATCCTTACAAGCAAAATTGAACAAATAAAATTAGATATATATTGATTTGCTACTATTTGTCTACATCTGAACATTTAATCTTTGAAGTTAAGTTATAGAAATGCAGCACTTTTACAGGATATTCTCATTTTCAGAGGAATACCAGTAACTTAGTACATAAATTGTGTTGGTTTCAGCTTTTATGTTGAATTGCCTGAATAAAACAACTTTTGCAGCATGTTCTCTTTTTCCAGGTAGCACCTGCAGCAGCTTTGGTGCAGGGACACCAAATTCCTCCACAAAAGACAAGAGAAAGAAAATCACTTAATTTTTAGAAATTTGACTAAAAGAACATCTACTCCAGAAATTCCCACCTGCAACACAGCCAGATGATCACCAGATGGAAAAAAACTGACAAAAAAGGCCAAAAGTGTCCCAAGGAGGGCATAAAATAAAATAAAAACTGGAAAACTGTTAAAATGTCCATGAATGAGGAAGATAAACAGTTTTTGGATGGTTTCTGTTTGCTGCACAGAAATTTTATCGTTAGGTCATGGAAACTAGAGTGGAGTCATTTACTGGCCACTGGTTTCCAATAGTGGATATACCTGATCCAGTCATTCTGGACGGAACTGGAGGAACGGTCCACCCCTGGTTGCAGACACACAAATATACACTGAAGACCTCCGTCTGACTGCATGATGATGCTGCTTACTTCTGCTCAGCTTCGCAAACTCGGGGAGTATGATTTCAGCAGGATGTCCTGACACTTTCTGTCCACTGGGGGGTGCACTAAACCAGGTTTTAGCCCAACATTACTGCCTGTGCTGAACTCCAGAGACTTGAACATGAATCGTTGTGAATCATAATTACCCTAAAATAGGAAGAAAATGGAAAGGTTTCATGTTCTTTTGGCACTTTAATGTGGACTTTAAGCTTGAAAAAGTATCTTAAACACTTGAATACATCGACAGGGTCAGTTTTCAGCTCTATCCAGCATGCTGGAAGAAAAACAGGCAAATATACGCAAGAAATGCAACAAATAAACACAGGATGTCCTCCAGAAATGCTAGGGTTAAAGGGTTTATACTCCCTACACTCCGTTAGATCTATGGTTAACTCAGAGGAAGGAGGAGGCCTCGACACGTCAGCTGGTCAGTCGGTCGGTGCTGGACCGTAAGCAGACGTGCTGATGGATCCTGCTACATCACCATCCTTCCAGAAAACATTCAGCCGACATCCACACACATCAACTTGCTTCTCTCACAAAGACGTTCTCACTGACAAAGTCCACTACTCGGCCCGTTTGTTCAGAAAGAGGACGCTCGTGTCTGCGGCTGTGATTGGACGAGGCTGGGGCGGGCGGGATCAGAGGTGGCTCTCGGCTTCGCATTTGTCCGTCCCGTTGTCCAGCGGCCAGGAGGACAGGAGCAGCTCGCTGAAGTTCATGTTGCTCTGGTTGAGCCGCCGTACGCGGTACGTCTCGTAGTGGATGTTGTGTGTCACGTCTTTCAGGTCCTGCAGGTGAGACCTGGGAGAGGAGCACAGAAACAATCAGCCAATCCAGACGCTGTGTATCAAGTGTGTGTATGTACTGTGAGGGAATGAATAAAGTCTCTCTCTCTATCTAGACTCAGGTCAGGTGTATCAGGTCTATCTAGACTCACCTGATGAGCAGGTCTCTCAGGTTGGCGAACTCGCAGTGCGCCACGTTTTCCACTGGAAGGAGAAACATCACATTTTTCACTGGACTCTGCCACCCTTACCCCCAAACCCACCGCACGTGGAAGCGACGCGGCCGCGCAGCGCTGCGCCGTCACGGCAGATCGCCGCCATTAAATCCTTTCGGACCCCCTTCCACCAGCGGCGCCGCGCAGAGGTTTCTGAAGCGGCCCAGAAGCCGCTTGGGATCCTCGTCAATTTGAGCAGATGGGATCATGCAGGCAGGAAGTCAGTCGATAAAAAACTAAGTAGATCCGGTGGTTTTTAACAATAAAACACTGTATATCGTATTTTACTGTGAAATATCAAGCCTCCCGGCCGTGTTCTCCTGTAAATGCGCCGTGCGCTGAAGAACCATCTCTCCCCCAGATAACTTCAGCCCAGATCTTTCTAAATAATATCTTGATGAATAATGTTTAATTAGTGCACTGTATGAAAGTACATGTTATGGTGAAACAGGTCTTGTTGTCAAGACCTGCAACGGGTTCGCCAGCAGAGTGGAATATGAAAACAATCTGACGGTGATTAAATGAATAAATATAGCTAGGGGGAACTCCGATGGAAGCTGAAAACCCGCGGTATTTCCAGCGATGTTGTGAAGAGTCTGAGGTGCGGCAAAGTCGCAGCGCTGGCTGAGGGAGACGGTGCCAGGCGCAAAGCGCCGCGCAACCGCTCCTTGGCGCATGCGCGCCGCTGCTGCGTGCGGTGGGTTTTGGGGGTTAAATCTGTTTGTGTTAAGAAATGCTTTTCTCAAAATGTGATGATAAATATCTCTTAACAGGGAACTTTTCTTTCTAAGAGCCCACCTAGCACAGGCCTGCAGCTTTTTCAGTGTTCCTTTTGCTACTAATGGATTGAAAGAGTAGTTTCTAACCTGCCTTCCCAGATTAAATGAAGGTTAAGTAAAATAACTAAAATGAAAAGTAAAAAGATTCTTTGTGCACTCAATTAAATTTGGTACATGTAATGTGTGGTTTTGTAAAGTCTATTGTACTGAAGGTAATATGATTTTATTCTTATTTAAGAGGAAAATGGGGAAAACAAAGGTTAAGTGTCACCTTTAACTCTTGGTTTGATTAAAGGACAGAACTCAGCCAGAGTGGCAGGAAGCTAGCTAATGAAAGCATAAAGCCGAGCAAAGTTCCAGCATGAGTGGGTGGATCCACAGATTTTTTTTATTTGCATGAAGTGGATTGTCAAGTAATAGAATCGACTGTAAGATCTTGTGTGCATAAAATAGCCGCTGCTGATTTCACCTGGAATGATCATAAAAAATGCTGCAGATATTGAAACCAAGGTTTTCGGGACTTGGAGGTTAAGCTACTTTGACCCAGATTTCTCAAAGAAAGTATTAGAGCCAAAAAACCAGACATTTACTTTTAAAGTGAAAGCTGTTTTTATAAATGATACAAAATCTTTCACTACAAAGTACTTCTAGCTTGAGTACATTCATTCTTTAAGTTGAGACAACACATTGTGCTATAGTTTGCTAATCATTGACAAAAAGTTGGATTTCAATTTCCTGCCCAGAAACAAAAAAATACATACTGAAACATTTTATGCTTGTGTTTTTCAGTGATCCTCCAGATTGTGTATAATGGCAACCCTGCTACTACACTTTTGTATCAGGTCTTACTCACTCCCACTTCAGTCCCTGTGCTTCACCAGTCTACACAGCCAGACTACGGGACAGCTGCCTTAAGGCTTGCATCAGGCCAGCCATGTTAAAAGGTACTCTTTTTGGCCTTATCTAACCTAAGGCCCATTCTAATTCTCTGTTGGGTGTGTATTAAATTAAATGTTAGGCTCTCTGTCTGCCGTCTCTTGGGTGATCGCCTTAGTTCTGCCTGGCTAGTTCGGCAGTGAAGAGGTTTCTCCTGCTTCTCCTACACACATGAATAAACATGAGGTCAGGTGAGAATTTGAAACGCTGCCTCAATAAACGTTTGCTGTTTGGTTTAAACCAGCTCTGAGTTGTTAAGTTTGGGTAGTGAGCAAGACCCAAAGGAATGACGCAAACATTTCTCGGAAACACTTCATAAAAAAGGCCACAAAATTTGCTTAACTACTCAGGAATTAATGAGGGACCAATGAGAAACGAGTAGGGGACTGGTGATTCGTTAATCATTAACTAAGCTTTTTGTTTCCTTCAAATTTTGTGGCTGTTATTGTAAAGTGTTACCCATTTCTGTCCTTGATCAGGTTATCTGGAACTTGGTTCCGAAATGCAACAAATTGATTACCTGGTTGAAATATGGTCAATTCATTTCATGCTGTCCCATCATGACAATTTTTTTTTTATTAGATAGATCTGTCTCCATATCCGTTTTGTTCTTGTAGTAGCTAAAAGAAGAGTAGAGACTTCTAGCTTCTGAAGATTTTTTTTCTTCATCAATTTGCAGCTTCCCTCATATTTGTAAATGTTTCAGAAGACAACATTGGCAGAATAGGCTAAGGGAAGGATAACGCACTGTTTTGAGCACGCATGGTTTGATTCCTCCAGGAGAATGACTTCGCTGGTCTATTACCACTTCAGCTCGACACCACTGAATTGTTCTTTTGTTCTGCCAGTGAAGCTCTGAGGGGGTTTCTCACAATGAATTCCTATTGATTTTTCTGGTCATGTCATCAAATTGTATGTGGCTTGAATCATGACAACAGTTTTCTCATCTGCTCCCTGAGGTTCCTCTCTTCTATTAACTTTTTATGCTACTTGGGTGACGCAAAACTTAACAAAGCAGGCAGAGTGAAAGCTCCAGTGAGAATGGAAGTGAACTTACTGTGCAGACCCTCTGTGTCACTTGTTACTTAAAGCTCTGAGATGTTTAAATGTTTATGCGCTGCATTTTTTTTTTCTTCATTGCTGTAAACAAAATGCAAAACCTTTTTTATGTTTGCACTTGGACATATCTGTTTAAAATATGTAGGCTAATTACAGTGGGCATAGCTGTCATCAGCTCTTAGCTTCTGTCAATCTCTGGGGAATCTTTCCATATTTTTGTACGAAGGCTTCAAAAGCCATGTTTATATATGTGGAACTTAAATATGCACTTCCCATGTTTCTTCAGTGTTAATGTTATTTTCATATCTTTCCTTCGACTTGGTTTATCTGTCAAATGGTTTGATCGTTTCATGGTCAGCAATCCAGCACAGGCTGATTTAGTGTGCCATGTCACTGGATGGAAATGAAGTTTCTGGTAAAACAAAAGAAGTGAGGTGTGTTCTTATTGAGATATATTTAGTTTTTGACCATTTGTTTTGTAGCTACTATGAGGCAAGGTAAACGGGCAGGCCGTTTTGTTTGTTAGCTGGCTTAACTAAACCTAAACATTCTCTCTTGAGAATGCATTCTACGCTAATTTTCAAGCTCTTCTGTTGAGATTTTGTTTGTTCGAGAAATTTGAAATTTCACTTTGTACAAAATATAACGCTAAAATGACATTTCATTAATCAGAGTAGTTTGTATAATTGTGTGAAAAATCTAAGATCATCAAATTAATTACAATATTAGCAGGAAATTGGGACTAGATAGTTTATTTTAAACAGTAACACATATTCAGGAAAAACAAACAAAAAAAACAAGTCCAACACAAAACACCAATTTTATGATTCAGCCTCTGTTTAAAAAGGAGTTGCAAGAAGACCATGCTTATCTAGTCCCACCCCTTTTTTTATAATCTACGTCCCCCCACCCCT
Source organism: Craterocephalus amniculus (assembly GCA_036024015.1). NCBI lineage: Eukaryota > Metazoa > Chordata > Actinopteri > Atheriniformes > Atherinidae > Craterocephalus > Craterocephalus amniculus. The sequence goes on from JAVQJG010030119.1 coordinate 12,865, forward strand.
CCTCATAGACATCATCACAATCAACACCATCATTCTTATTAGTGACATAAGCACAGCAGTAATAATAAGAAAAAACAATAAAAT
>JAVQJG010030120.1:0-21024 GCA_036024015.1 Craterocephalus amniculus
AACATGGCTTTGTTGTTGTCCACGAAGATATCACCCTTCATTCTGGCTGCTTGAATCACTCGGACTTTGTCAGCGAAGTTCAGAAACTTCATTACTACCGGTCTGGGTCGGCTAGTAGACTCACGGCTTCCAGTTGCATTTCCTCGAATCTGTCTGCCCACACGATGCGCTCTTCAATAACTAGAGGCTGAGGGAAGTTGTCTCGGCCGAGTGTGTTCGGAATCCATTTCTCCAAAAAAGCACACACATCTCCTTGTTCTTTAAATTCAGGCAATCCCACCAGACGAAGATTTGATCTGCGTGAACGATTTTCCAGATCATCCACCTTCCTAACTAGCCCGTCAATCGTTGTTTTCATGGCGGAGGTCTGTGAAGTTAAGCACGCTACCTCATCTTCGTTGGAGCTTATTCTTTCCTCAGCTTCAGTCATTCGGCCTGATAGTGACTTTAAGTCATTTTTTACATCCCCAATGGCGCCCATTAGCCCGTCCAACTTTATATTGAAATCATCCCTCATTGTTGAGAACTCCTCCTTTATAGAGCGGATAATTGCATCTTGGACTGTTGCGGAGCTAACGTCATCATGGCTAGCAGCAAAACTAGCTAGGACCCCCGAGTTGGATGCGTAATCAGACGATTTAGTGACTTTTGGCGTTTTAGAATTATTCTTCGAAGGCATGACAGCTGATCCCTGCAGCTAAGAGGTACAACACTAGTCAGTTCACCGATATTTGGTCGTGTTCTGATTGTTATTTCATGCGGTTTGCACGGGAGCTCCGGTCACACGTCTGCCTAGTAGCACGCCATCAGCCGAAGTCCGAAGGGGGATGTTTTAATATGATTTAAATGTTTTGATTTTGTTTTTACTGTTCTCCTTACAGCATGCCAGGGACAGGGTAGAATAAAATGTTCGTTTATTCCACAATCTAACTAGTGCCACATCTGCAGAATGGGATTGAACATTCTGCAGCTTCTTTCTTCTATGAAATACATTTTTTGCCTCCAGAATTCACCATATCACTGTCTACAGTTGTTCTGTGTTGTGGGATGATGCAGCTCAGGGTACTGCATTGTTTGAATAAAGGTGAAAACATCCGTGTCTAACATCTAAATGACTCATGGTCAAATAAGTCATTAACTAAAATGAAAAGGTTGCTTTCCCCATTTGGTACAGGTAAAAAAAAAAGGAAAGAAAAACATAGATGTAGGTTTAGAAAGGAAAGGAAAAAGGAGAGTATATATGACTGAAATAACAAACATGCAGTTACAATAGCGTTATACAGTGGTCAAGGTTTAAATAAAAACTGATTTTCAATTTGAAATAAGAAAAGACCACAAGTCCTTAGCTGTAATGGTAACAAAGATCAAGACGACTGAACTTTACTGAAAGGTTATGTTTATACTTTAACCTTTTTGACCCATGATGCTTCTGCCATGTACAATTTGGACTTTGTAACCATAATTTCTAATAAGAATCACCAACATCCATGATAACATTCTTCAAACCCACCTATTTCATCCACCATACATCTCGACCAGAAGATACCCTTCCTTCTTTTTTTTATCAGCAGGATCAGACCCAATACAAGCACCGCCTGGGAATTCAATGTAGTTTTTCTTGTAGAAATAAAAGTTGTTATGAGTTCCAAGTGTCAAAACATTTAGGTTTCTGACACTGAAAATGTCATTTCAGCATCAAAATGTCACAAATTATTTTGTTTCCATAATTTCTTAAAGGAGGCTCAATACCAACCTTTTTAACTTAGCTTTTAATGATTTTTTTATTTAATATAGTCTCTCTTATCTATTTAATTATTGTTAAATGGTTGTTTAATAATAGTATAATTATTGTTAAAAAACATAACTAAATCTTTGTTCTTAACTAATTGTGTACTTTTTATGTATGTTTACACATTACTTATGTTTGATTTTATTGTTCTTATCTATAGGTTTATTTTTTCTCATTTAATTATTTTATCCAGTTTTTTTTATCTACTTAACATATTAGCTTCAGTGTTTTCCTCATGGGGATCATTCTAGTCAGGATTTATGCCTGTTCGGTCTGAGGGGTCTGCATACAAATAAAGCTTGATTTGAGCATTTGCTACAGTTTGAGAGAAACATAGATGCTCTCTTAAAAGTTGCATTACACAAGTTTGCAAAAGACAGACATGAAAGATTAATTACAAAACCTAAAGTCTCATCTGTATGGAGTCATATGGGCCGTATGCTGTTTAATAGAGGTTTCTGGATAAAGTAATTGGGGCATAGACATTTAGTAAAGTGACATTTAGTTGTTTTTTTTTCTGAGGGTTTCTTTCTTTCTTTAATTTTCTTATTTTGTGATTTTATTTTTGTTTTTAATTATTTTTATTGCTTTCTTGCTGTAATGTTAAGAGCCTTGAATTGTCATATACATTAAATGCACTTTACAAATAAACTTGCCTTGCCTTGACTAAAGTGAGAAACATCAAGATTTTCCCTCCACCAAAAGCAGATTTAAGTGCAAATCAAATGTCCACTTCACTACTTCAAAGTGTGTGGGAATGTCTCTACCATGGACTGGAAATCCCAAAGGTGGTGGAGGGGAAGTAAAGATTCTCTGGGTCTTCAAGATTCAGACTAATGATGCAGGGATGACAAACCAATCAGACCTGGTAGTCTCTGATAAACTGCTGTGGTGAAAGCAGTTGTGATGTACTGTAGACACCAATCACAAACATCATCAAGGAGGAAAGTTAAATATTTGTAGATAGTAAAGGCTACAGTAAAAGACATTATATGGACTATGATTCCAAGATTATGCAAGTAACTTTGATAGATCCCACTAACATCTTTTTTTTCCCTGTAGCCCTTTGAGATTTTGTGTAAAGGGCACTATAAATCCAACATATTATTTATCAGCGATTCCTGTCCAAGTAAACATGGTGATGGCAGGCCTTGAAAGGGCAATGGCTTACATGGGGCCATGTGTGGAGTAAGTTTGTTTGTTTATGCAGTATATATGCACATTACTGTCTGTGTACTTTTATCTCCTTTTGTTGCCATTCTTACTGTTATTTTATTGTTGCATCGTGTTGACATGCCAAAGGACTTTTGATGGAAATATGATTGTACATTGTATGATAAATATAAAAAGTATACATAACACACATTGACTCCACAACCCTGCATTGGAAAAAGTAATGCAGTGTCGTGTCAGTGTTCTGTTGTTATTAGTGTAAATTAATTCGTCCTTCATCAGGTCATATCCGCTCCATATATGATCCTTCAGTGATATGTAAATGTGTGTATAACCAAATATAAATAAACAAAGTAAATAAGTAGCTGGCTGATACTCTCACCATGAGCAAAGGCAAAATGTCTTACTTTTTACACATCATAAATGATTGCTTAACAGTATATATTGTATTCAGATTAAATCGTTTCTCATTTTCAAAAAATTGCTTCTCTAAGCAGAAGTGACATTCAGGCATATGCTAAAGTCTCGTCTGTGTTCTAAGCCTCTTATTAAGTAACCTGGCATGGCGCTCAGAGGAATAATCTCAGGCTCAAGTGAACGCTGTCCACACTGCTCTTTCATTTCAAAACTAATGTGCTGTGTATTGAAGTTATTGTCCCTCAAAATTTATTTCATCAGAGTACTGGGACTCATATCTCTGTTGATACATCATCACTGATTAACTCATAAAGATTAAAGAACAGATGTCAGGTGCACATAAAGCATGGGGGCCCTGTTTTAAGATTGGATTTCTGTTTTTCCCTCTTCAGTCAGTCCTGGTTACTTTGAGCCTTTAGTCTAATCGAAGCACAAAAGGGAAAGGAAGAGATTGAAGTGCAGATTGAATTGCATCCCAAGGTCATTTTAGCACTAAAGAGATACACAACTGCAATGGAAGTGATGCCTATAGGCACTGCAGGCTACCACTCTATAAACACTAGTCTATTTTGAGTATTTTATTTGGGCAGATTCCACCATTCATGTGTCATTTAGATATTTTTCCAAGCTGTAAGCCTACAGTAAATTCAATTTGGACTAGATGTGCATTTATCATTTAGACTTTGATAGGTTTGACTCATTAGAGATTAACTTTAAGTGTTTCCATGTGTTACCGTATCATCACAATTACTTAATGTAACATAAGAGGTCAAATTTCCCCCCAAAGTTTGGAACTATATTCTCTTCATACAGATGACTTAGATACTCTCGAGACCAACTTTGCCATGTTCTTAAATACACTAAAGGAAGAAAAATAAGTCATGATTTACATTATATATTACTGTTTAAAGCCCAATCTTTCCAGAAACACTTCCATAATTGAAGTTTCTGAATCAATAGTTGTACATTGACATAATCTTGTGGCAATGTTTAAAAATACCTCAACACTTCCAGCTCTTTCAACACCGCTTATGTGCACGTTCTGTTTTTAGTGGGTTACCTTAAAAGTGTAAATGGATAAATCACAGGGCTGTGGGTCATCCTCACGTTAACATCACACAACATCATTAAGTATTCAATTATTGTACTTTTTATGAGAACAGACACATTGTGAAATGTGATATCTGTTGCCCTAATACTCTGCAACATATGTAAAAAGCTGCAAACCATAAACATAACTGTCTACCCATGTGGATACTGTTCATTAATACTAAGCCAAGACAATGCATTCTCAATTTGTAGGTAACACTGAAGTGGAATGCGGAATCATGACGGGAAAAGCTCACTGACTGTAGAAATTATAATGCAAAACTTATCTCGCCGCAGTATAGTGTTTCTGCTGCTTGTTTAGCACTTTACACCATTCCTTTCATCTAGAACTTGCACCCAAGCACACACTATATGTGAGAAGTTATTGCGTAGGAACAGACACGATGGTGTGTGGGAAGTTAGTTTCAGTACTGTATATGAAAGTGTGACCAAATATATAAAAGAAATGTAATAATTGTTCCCATTTTGAGCCTTTACACTATAAATGAAACATTTCAAGTTCTTACCAATTTAAGTATTTTTTATGGATGACATCAGGATGAGCTATGCTGTATCAAACAAAATCAGAAATGTTCTTAGTCATTTCTGAGCAGATGGAACATTTTATGGTATGTGGATTTTAAAAGCATTCTGACACTTTTTTTATTTATTGCTTGTTAATTCTAAGGCCAGAGTCAATCATTTACATTAAAGGTGCTTCAAACATGCAGTTTTATCTGTAAAGATTTGAGACGTAAAGGTTTTATTAAACAACTTTTTATTAACCTTTATTTCTCGGAAAATGTTTGAGAACCACTTCTCATTTGGAGACATGTCCTGGCCAAGAGGGCCCAACAGATATAAAAGAGAAAAAATAACCTCCATATGACCCTATAAATATACCAAACCCAGTAAAAAATCAAATCCTCTTAAAAACAAAAAATATGTCTGTGCGTGTATGTGTGTGTGCATGCATGTGAGTGTTAACAAAAAAATAATAAAGACATAAATGTGTGCTTTAACTTTTTCAGAGCAGTTATAGATGTGATATGGAAAAAGCTGCTGATAATAATCTTATATAATGACCAGTTTTACTTGAGAACAAACTTTATATTGTTTACAAAAGGATTTATGGATGGATGGCTCGCGGGGTGAGATTGCTGGGGATTGTATTCAGATTGTATTCATGTGTTTTGATTTCCAACAAATAAGGAGATGTCCTTTTTAAATGGTCTCCAATCGATAATAATTTCTTCTGATTTTCCTAGTTTTAAAGGTCCATGCATTTCCAGAAACATGGATAATCATCAGGCTTGAGAAAAGTGTTGACAACAACTTGATAATTCACAATTCCCCACAATCACTAATGAGCACTCAGTAGTGAGCAGTTTGTTGAGCCGGCGGAATGGAGATGCTGCTGAGGAGAAGAAAGGTTTATGGATCAAAGTTACGCAACACTTTAAATGTTAAAGGATAAGTTTTTTTTGTTTTTTTTTTACCTTGGCCTTTTTTTAGGATTAAACACAGTCATTGACTCACCCATACAATTTTTGTGAAGCTCAGAGCCAATTTCGTGTAATTTAGATCCATCTGACTGCGCTTTCTCTCATGCCATCGAAGCGGACAGGGCCAAGAATCGAAGCCCCTAAATGAGACATTCTCTGCTATGAAATTCGCCCAATTCACCTACATTTTACAAAAGAATGGCCAGTGTCAACGCAATATCAGCTGAACTTCGTTGTGATGGTGATCTGTAGCTTTACAGGGGTAGGTAACTTTTGGTTACCTCATAAACAGGCGCCACAGTGGTTGCTTGTTCTCTGGCCAGCTGTTCGGCTCCTTCCCTCAGCATCATTGGTTCTAAAAGCTCCTCGTCAATGTATTTTGGCTGAAAGTGATACGGGGATTCATCATACACAAACTCGTGGTCAGACAATTCAGGTAAATATTCTGGTGTGTAGCACAAGAATATCTGTTATCCTAGCCACAACAGCAGGTCTACTCATGTATGTATGTATATTTTGAATCTATGTTTATATGCAGGTATGTAGCTAGATAAACATGCATATAGAGATATATTTGTAATAGCCCCGCCTCAATATCTATATATATCTATATATATATATATATATATATATAGATATATATATATATATATATATATATGATGTGTGTGTGTGTGTTTGCATGAGAATGTGCATGTGTAAATGATTGTCTTTTGTCAATTAAAGCAAGTCATCTTTACTATACATTTGTAAATATAATTTGAGGAAGCAGCAAAACACTCATATTTTAGAGGTCAAGATTCAAACTCAAAACCCTCACCTGGGAAACTTAACATCACATCCCATATCCCTTAATATTACTTCCTCTTGTTGCTAGACTTCATAGCCACTCTGACAACCCATTCATCCTTTAGCTGCTCCTCTGATCTCAGGATCTTGAGAAGAGGCCACATTCACCAGCACTGCTGCTTGATTCACAACCAAGACAAGGAGGCATGATGAAATAACCTGTGTTTGTTTTCTATCACTGGCTCCTCATTACATTTCTTATTGATTCCAAAGTATACCTGACCATATTTTAAAATCAATATGAGGGAGCAAGGCCATTTAAAGCCTTTAAAGCCTTAAATGGCCTTGCACATTACTACATCTCAGACTTATTGACCTGTAATGTTCCATTTCACACCTTGCTCCTACCATTGCCAATCCAAAGACCACTATCTAGATTCACATTATTCATGGTTTGTGCAAGTTATATGCTTAACTGTCCGTAAAAAACTGAGGATTTTTGGTTATTTTCTGTTTTCTTTTCCTGAGGCCTATCTCAATGGAGTGATACAGATTTCAATAAACAGAGTTTGTCTGTATAACAAACAAGCTTTGTCTGCATAATGAAAAGTACTTTTAGAATAATTTCAGAATAATCCCTTCAGCGGGGACTATAATGAAGCAGAACAGCTGATTGTTCAAAGGCATGGGGTACACTTTTTTTTCTCTGGATGAGGAAACTTAACCAGAGATCATCTGGTCCCACGTTACCTCTGTAGCCTCCAACAGCTGCTGCTAATGAGAATGGAGCTGAGTACAACAAAATTTGATTCCTGTTTACGACACATATCTCAAACTGATCAACAAGCATTCCCATGTGTTTTTTTTTCTCTTTTCTTTGATTTTCTGAAAACACCATCAAAAGGATGCCTCTAGCCTTCACAAGATCAAAACATGATGATAAGCTTGTTGGATCGGTATACGGGAAAGGAATGGGCGACAGCTGACGGCATAGCGGCTGATGTAAACATCAGTGTTTTAACCCCTTCAAACAAAGAAGAAGCTTAGAGAAGCTGCCTGCTAAGTTATTATCCTTGCTCTAAATTGTGTTTCTCTGTATGTGTGTTTGCACTACAGTATAGTAAAACTTCAAGTTACTTTTGTCAGAAAAGTACTAATAACGTGTTTTTGGGGTCATTCCTGGTTACTGTTCACTTTTTGTCATCCAAACTTTTGTAAAAAAAGTTGTGATTTTTTTTATTTTTGTTTTTACAATTACATTAGCTAAATGGCATGTCTAACCTTAAGGAACTTTTATTGACAGAGCTTAAGCATTTATTTAATTATATTAATGAATGGATTTCTGAGGCATGATCTGTGAGAGTGTGCCACTCTGTTAGGGACATATTCATATGTAGCCTACTGCATATGTACATATGTATGTTGTTAATCACCTCCAGGTGTGCAAATTGACAGAAAAACATGCAAAATATTTAACACATTTAGAATGTAGTTTAAAAAAAAACAGTGACTAAAAGGGTGGAAAGGAATCCTAACAGTGTGGATAGGATCCTGACAAGGTGGAATGACCACCAATGACACAGTGACTTTCAATAACTTTAACACATTAGTTCATGAAAAATTACAGTTTGTGGAGAACCTTTAAAAGAATACTTCACCCTCGGAATGATGTGGGAAGGTTTTTGTTCTCAATCAGTGCCGTTACTGTGATGTTGAATGCCCAGGCAAAAAGGCCCATAAAAGTCCACAAAAACTTGGCAATATTCCTCCGTACTGCTCATTTAATGTAATCCAAGTTTCCTGAGTGGGTAGTGTCCATAATTTACTGGAACCAATATCATTTAGAATATTCTTAGAGCCCGAACCGTAGCATATTGTGTTTCCTGATGCACATTTTTTATGTGTTGTGGCAACGGGAGGAAGTCAGGGTTTGATCAGTGTTGATCCACTTCCAATGCTGGTGGGGAAATCATACAGCTTCATGTCAAAAAATCTGAACTATCCCTTTAATGTCAAATCAAGGTTTTTATTTGTTTGTGTTATGTTCAACATTATCTCGATATAAACATATCTGGCACCAGTGCTTGATGTAGAACATTAGAAGCTTTCCAGTAGCATTCATAAGGAATAAGGAAAAGTTGCCCTAATTAAAGGAGTAATCTTCACATGTGATATGATTTTAGGCACGAAAATGGCTAGAGTAGTTTTTCTTTTTTTTACTCTCACTGAAATAAAGAAAAAGTTTGAAAGCGCTACATTTGATTTGGAAGATCACTTAAATTAAACAAGCAAGGTTGGGGTTTTCTGGGGTATTGTAGTAGGAAAAATAATTCTTGAATACTGTTCCTGAATTCTGCTGAAACAAAAATATTGGGGTCACAGTCCAAAGTCTTCAATTACCACTATCCTACTGTTAACCTCAGTTTCCACATTTCCGATCCCGTTCTTTGTTATATTTTGATCGGACACATGAATTTTTGGGCCAGAGCCTTTATGCAGTCTATGGCTAAGATCCCAAATAGTGAGTTCCAAAATGTGTGTGCCTAAATAAAGTGCACCTTGTGTTTTCCCTAGATTTGCAGGTGATTTACTAACGTTGAAAGCACATTTGATAATGTGTACAGATTGTTTCAGTGAGGATTAAGCATGTGCAATGGATTTGTTATGTAGAGTGAGAGCCATAAAGTCACAAACAGAAAACAAAGATTGAAATATAAGTGGAAGAGGCAAAACTAATTATCTGTTTTTATTTAAAGATTTTCCTCTATATTATATTATATTATTTTATATTATTTTATATTATATTATATATTGTGAATCCCACTGATGGTCATATGCAATTCTGCAGTATCAGGCTGTTTCCTGTCATCCAAGCTAATGCCGGCCTTTCAAAAGCACTAAATAAGGCACAAAAGCAGCCAGTGCAATCAGTTCCATGTTAGGAAATCACATTACACATGCAAAGTAGATATACATATGAACAGCAGTGGTTCAGATGGTAAAGTAGGTTGTCCAGTGACCCAACGACTGGTGGTTCGGATCCTGATCCCGCCCCATACAGCTGTCATTGTGTCCGTGGACACTGGACACGTGTCTGTGTGTGTATTCAATTGTTACTCGCTTTGGATAAAGGCATCTGCTAAATAACTGTGTAGTATTATTGTAGGCTATATATTTGCATCTACTCCTCACAGTATTTTGTGCTTTCTGGCAGAAACAGCCATTTTGCAATATCATTCAAGAAAAATGTGCAAAATGGATTGCAGTGCCATTTTGCCTGTTTAACAGGCACATTCCTCAGTGTGCAAGGTGAGTAAATCAGCTGCACTGTTTTTGCACCTATTATCAAGTTTGTGCCTGCCACAAACATTTTAGTTAATCAGGGCCAATGTGTTGACACAGTGAAATGTTTACACAGTATGGTTGGGAGGACTAAAGAACATAGAAATGTCCTCTTCTTGTTTTAGCTACATAACCAAACTAATATCATGTAGACATGGTCATCTGGACAGTAAATAGTCCCATCTGAATTGTTGTTTGGACACGTTTGTGACTTCATGGCTGAAAAGAAATTCTGTTTCCTTTTCTGATTTACTGCTCCATCCTGTTACTGACCACAGTACTTTTGTGCACAGACGGGAGGAAGAGATGGGAGGTGGCCACATTTAAATCAAATGAACAGAACACGAACAGAAACTATTTAGAAGCAAAAATATTTGTGACACTTAAAATGCTATTTATAAAACCATTACTATAAAGTAGACTAATATTTTTCCTGGCCTTAGTTTATTTTCAAAGTCAGTCTCAGAGTTAATTCAGAGAAGGTCAAGGAGCTCCAGAGATTTGTGTTGTGTAGTTGAGGCATCCAACCACTTCATCCACCAAGATTTCATGTTTGGTGAAGGGCTGATTGGAGTGGAAGTGAAGTAGCAGTGGTCTGGACTTCAATAAATTTTCCACCTGCAGCCTAGTAATAACTTCACACTTTTAGGGGGGCAGATGAGGATGATAACCTCTGTTATCATGGCAACAGTCAAGTCATGGAATGTTTTTTTGGAAGTTTGGTCCACATGTAGGCGTAAGAATTTATTTTCAAACAGTAAGTCATCCTGCAGACATGGAAAAGATGATAGTCTGGTTAATAAGGATTAAATCATTGGCATCAATCAGAGAAAACATCTAAGGAGATGCAGAAACTATTAGAACTGGTTTAAGAACTGTCCAAAGCATTATTAAAAACCAGAGGTATAGCGGGAACCATTGTCGTCCAGGATGAAATGTGGTCAGAAAAAACACTGAATGATGGTAATCTGTAATCACTTAAACATTTGGTGAAATTCAAGATAACAACAGTAGAACTCAGGGATGTTTGAAAGGAAGAATATTTCCGGATGCATAATGTGAGTGGAACTCACAAGATTGGGACTGAACAGCTGTGTAGCTATAAGAAAACCAGTAACGAATTAAACTAACTGGAGAGCAAAGCTTCAGTTTTCTAGTGTTCATAAAGATTGGATCAGAGCATCAGAGTAAGAAGAGACGTGGACGTGATGCAGCCATCATGCCTAGTGGCTACTGCACAAACCAATGGGGGTAGACTATGATCTAGGGTGGCTGCAGTTGGTCATTTCTATGTCAGGTCTAGGTTCAGCAACATTATGTGCCTAAAGAATGAGGTCAGCTGACTACTTGAATGATCAGGTTACTCCATCTTCCCTGATGGCACAGTCTTATTCCAAGATGACAACACCAGGATTCATGGGGCTGCAATTATGACTCGTTCAGAGAACATGAGACATCATTTTCACACATGGATCGTCCACCGCAGAGTCCAGACCTGAACCCCATTGAGATCCTTTGGGATGTGCAAGAGAAGGCCTTGCACACTGGTCAAACTCTCCCATCATCACTACAAATTCTTTGACAAAAACGAATGCAAAACTCTGTGCGAAATGCTCCAGATGGAGACACTGCAGGCATTGCTGGAGTATTATGCAATGCAAATGGTTAAACTAATAAAGAACATGTTTTTAGGGACTATAATAATTTGCTGGGCAACAATGACTGGTCCATACGCACAATTAGATTCCCGTGAACAGCGCTCTTATGTGCTGAACTGGACCAACACGCCGCAACACCACTGCATCTGCAGCAATTGCGCAGCGCGCTCTGCACGTGAGCTTTTATGTAAACAAAACGAGGAGCGCAGTCAGATGGGAAGCGCACAAAAGGAGGAGTGCACAGTCAGATGGAAACAGGTGAAGTAGAACACGGCCCGTTCTATGGCAGGATTTATTTATTTAATTAATCAATTTATTTATTTATTTCGGATTTCTATAATTACTTCATTCAGGGGAGGTTATTCTATTGGAATAAGGATACCTTACATGTTTATTTACTTTATATGACATTTGCACCATGCCTTGCAAAGCGAGTACATGCTGTTCCGCACGTTTAATTATCTTTTTCCCGACTTTAAATTGTTAAGACAAAAACAAACACATCAGGTTTAAGCCTCCAGTTCTATCTGAAAGATAAAAATAAAATAAAATAATTGTTTTGTACTACCAACCTACCATGTCATTGTTATACTGAGCCTATATTAGAAGGACCTTATAATTACCAACATTTTAGCATATAGGAGCATATAGGCAGGTTTTAAACAGCCTAATAAGTGATATAAGAAAAAAATTTTGATGGAGACTGTTCTTTTATTGTTATCTGATTCCAAATGAAGAAGTACATTTGTTATGGGTCGTGTCAGCTCTTTTCTCTGGACCGGTAAAAGACGCAAATAAGATTACTGTATGCATCAATGAGGGGGAAATATGATTCGACGATTAGTCGACGAAAGACCAGAGCTAACGAATCAGATTTGTCTATGAAAATCCTTAGTCAAGGAAACCCCTAGCTTTATACTACACCAGTATTTATTTTCCAACTTCAGAGCATGTAGTTTCACAAAGTTAGTTTCCTAAATGTGTTGGCCAAAGTAAGAGCAGACTGTTTTAGGACTGTGTAAATGTGTGTCTGTGTTTGTGCTTCCAAAGAGCAGCAAGAAAGTGATCTATAATTCTGTAAAGAAAAAATATACGAATCCTCATTGGCTGGGAATTTTTGTGTTTGTGTGCATGTTGAGGACAACTAAACTCAGAAAGTTGGAATGATGCCAATTAATGAGAATGGTTGAGACGTTTGTGTTTAATCTATAAACAAAAGCTCTAAAACAAAAGGAACAGCCTCACACATGGGCAAACACATAACATTAGACAAAGGAAGGAGTACATATAGGCTTTGTATGTTCTTTTTCCAAGAATAGAAAATATTACACTAAAACAAAAGGATAGAATAGAAAAGAAAATGTTATGTATATGTGTAATATATAGGGATATGTTATTGTTACTAAATGCTGGCATCATGTTGTTTTGAGTTTGATATAGTTATTGCTCATGTTCATAGCAATATTGATGAAATTGGTATTAAGTTTTAAAAGAGTGATAATCTTGCTTTTTGAGTGACAATATGCTGTGTGAATGAAACAGAGCAGGAGAAATTCTGCTCAATAATGCATGTCCCGCTGAGGTACAAAACTAATTACTCAATAATAACAATCCATGATAGTGTCTGCAGATTTGCATACTCTTGCATTGGAGAGGTGATTTTACTAGATGGGAAATTAAAGGTCAAACAAGGTTAATTTTTAATATATTGTAGTCTGTCTTGATGTAATAATTGACTTCATGGCCTTTAGTATAACCACTGAAAGAATAATTGGTACAATGTATGAGCAGTGGCCAGCCGAGAAAAGAGCTTTCTGAACAACATAGTAAACTGCAATCCAAAGCAGCTGAGTGTTGTTCCTAGATTAGCACTGTTCTTCTCAGAGTTGGATGTAAAGCTTCTGAATCATACTAAAAATTGGCATTTTCATTGCAGAACCAAAGGGGGTATTTAAAGTTGCAGTATAAAAGTTCATGTTTTGTAGTGAGACCTTAGACTGGGACTATCTGGTTTAATGTATATGGATGACAAAAGTCCAATCCCTCTGGTGTTATTTCTCTTCAAACAGGAAGACATTGATATGCCCTAAATCAGTCTAACTAATTCATAACTTCTTTCAGTGTTTTAGAGACTAATCATCTTTCAGATGCAGTCTTTATAGCTGAATGAAGGAAGTTTGAGCCATTTATAAATTGTTAAACTGCAATTTTTACACCAATTTTTCTTTGTCCCTCTAACAGAATGACGCAAGTTTACTTTCATGTGTCTTGGATGTAATGACTCCCTTGATACACACACAAAGGGCTGATCTGACTTGTCTATTAATCATCAGCATTAAAAAAAGAAAAAACAGTAGCACCTGAGGGACTGCAGCGTTATAGATATCGGATAGCAGATAAATCTAACAAGGACCTTTTATTTGGGGGCACTGAGCGAAAGCATGAATGATAGATGTTGGTGTCGGTAGTTATCTTGTATCATAAACACTATAGTAAGATGAATTAATTGTTGCAGCAAGCAACATTTAAAAGAAAGTTTAAAGAACAAAAGAGGGCTCATTATGGAGAAACACTGACGGACCTGTTTACTTGAACAAAGAAGAGTTTAATTATAACAAAATGCTGTATGTGTCTGAAAGAGATGTGAATAAGCTATTGTTTATAAACTGGACTGATTCTCCCCAACATGTACACATAAAGATTTGTTTTAACTAAGCCTAACTCAAATCCCATTAGCCAATAGGCTATAGTTTGAGGCTATAGGCTCTCTTATAATGTTTTATAGTCTAGCTCGATCTTGCAAAAAACCCTGTCATAGTTTGTGACGGAGTAACACTTTACCACTTTCAGCAGACCGTTGCCGTGCTGCATATTAAAACACAGATCCATATACATAGTATGAGGTCATGGGGTTGAACTACATAAGCATATTTACCTGGGATTCTACTTACCTGTGTAATATTTACCTGGTTCCTCTGCTGCAAATATGTGCTGTTTCTGTGCTTATGAGTTCTGTGGATATGTACTTACCTGTTCAGATGATTGTTTGTTTCTATGGGGATGACATGTAGCTCCTTACTTACCTGTAATCTTTACCTGTAATTAGTGGGAAATGTGTTTCACCTGTGCAGAGTGAAGTGAATGATTGAGAGTGTGTGGCTAGTGGCTTGAAAGTGAGAAGTGGGCTGTCCTAAGGAGGGAACGACAGACTACTTAAGGAAGGATAATGAGATAAGTGAGAAGAGACTGGGAGATTGGGAGAGCCTGAAAGCGACTGAGAGAGAAATATATGTTTTTTTGGGTTATTGAGGAGTCATGGGTGAACAGAGTTCACAAATTTGTAAATACGTCAGCGCTAGGGATGGTGAAACCGCAGCCTCGTGAAACACCGAGTTACTTTGACACATCTGCCCTGATATCGACTCACTGTGTCGACACGTTTCCAATTTGAAATAGCTCCATCTGCTGGGTGCGTGTGTCTGATGAATATGAGGGGAAGCGTGACACAGCTTCAATATCTTATTACAGTTGCGGGGCTCCTTGTCTCTAATATCCATCTGTTTAACAAGGAAATGTTCTGAGCGCTAATTTATTTGTTTTTATCATTCTAATGTGAGTCTTTCCTTTAAACTGAAATGATAAATGGTTGCTAGTACCTTTTCCTCTCATACACTTTCCCTTAACAAATCGACTGAAGCTTTATTAAAGCATTGATCAATCACACCAGCCTCATTGAAATCCCCGCGGGAACAGCTCGAAACACACGATGACGAAACGAGGCCTCGGTTAGAGCGGTCACGTGACTTTTGCCATGCTGACACAACGTATCGGAACAATGCTCGCGACACTTCCGTGTAATTTGCTCGAGACATACTCGAGCACATAGCCTCGAGCGTAACATCACTAGTTTATTGTCACTTTCTGTTATAGCTGTTAGCTTAGCAAGTAGCTTGAAGTAGCTTGTATTTTCGTAAGGCTCCTGAAGCGTATTATCAATGTGCATTGTTGATTATCTGCTTCTTGAGTATGCTTATGTCGGCAATTTATAGTTAAATGTGTTTGCATTAATTGTTGGTTTATGTGGGTTGAAGTATTATTTATTAATAATAGCCTGAAGCTCCTGTAGCCTTGCCATTTGGTTTAAGTTGGTCACTAGATGGCGCCAGAGTCACAATATTGTGGTTAAATACACCTTTCAGGCTGGATCATTGTTTAGTTAGATTTAGCCTTATTTATACATTTGCTTATATTTACCTGATGGATATTTGTTTTCCATTTATATTAAGTACTGTTTATTTCTTTTCTATTTTAGACCACACACACCTGCTAACCCAAGAAAAGCAGTTAGTCTTGTTCACCTGGATGTACCTCCATGCTGCATCCTGCTTGAGTTGGAATAAAGCTCCATCAAGCTGTATGGAAACTGCGACTCCAGCAGTGTTCTTACCGACACTCCAGGAAGACACAAACACACCTGAATCTACCTCATGATCCAAACCTATTACGAGGTTTTTTTTCAGAAGTTCTCTTGGTTCTGCGCGTTTTAAAAGATTTATATATTTTTAAATCTTATTTCAATCCTTAAACGGTGAGATAAAGCATTTTCTTTCTCTCTTTTTTTTAATGACAAAGATCTCCTCTTGATTAAGAACTAGTTAGTGCTTTCATCTTTCTCTGCAGTGCATTTTACTCTGTAAGTTTCACATTTTTTTACTGAGATCTTCAACAGAAATTCCTTCTTTCATTCTCTCCACCACCCTGAGGAGAAACAAGAGCGATTTCTGTGTGACTTCTAAAGGGAAGTGTTGTCTCTATATATGAATGAGGGCGTTTCTGCATGCAAATGACCTAACCCTAACCCCAACCCCACGTCAACCAGCACGGTGGTTAAGCACAAGTGGGATTTATCAACACTGATTACTAACTGATGAGCGTACGACTGGTGTACGTGTCACGGCCGAGGAATTTCTTCAAATAGATACCGGGCACTGTTGGAAGGATGGAGACAGGAGGGCAGTATTAAATGTCAAATAAAAGCTTTAATAAAAACTAATAATACAATAAAAACCCTAAAAAGTTAAACTTAAGAAGTCCTAAAACGTTTGTTAAAAAGGGCACGATAAAAGGGGCTCGTTCCTATGTTCCTACGCACTGTTGATAAATGAGGCCCCTGGTGTGGAAGTCTGGTTAGGTGCAAGACTGGATCTGATAGTATCAATTTTACTTCTGAAGTCGTCTGCAAAGTCCTCACAAAAAGTGTCTGCTGGCGTCACTGAGGATGTCTTAAAATTGGTGTTGGCTCAATCGTAGAAAAAAAAATTTGGGATTGTTCTTTTTTTTACTGTGATGAGTTGTGAAAAATATGTAGTCCTTGCTTGTTTTACTGCATTATTGTAGGTTTTGAGTTGGTCCCGAAAAATTTTATAGTGAAATGTCAGTTTTGTTTTACTCCACCTCCTCTCTGCACACCTGCATTTCCTTTTCATGTTTTTTTATGCCGTCGTTTTTCCACGGGACTGATGGTCTTATTCTTATTGTTTTAGTTAAAAGTCGGAGCCACCGAGTCCAGCACAGTTTTCCGTTTTCAATTAAATTAGGTAACAATAAAATCACAGGGCACAGAAAAAATTCAATATGAGTGGTCTTTAAAATATCAATAAAATCTAAAGCAACTTCAGAAGTTAGGTAGGCTTTCTCATTGTTCACACCGGGGCATCCAAATGGCTAAAACTGCCAATGTTGAAATACAAACAATAATGATCAGACACAGCCAGGTCAATGACAGCGGACACCAGTGGTCAGTCCAAAGGTCATGGCCAGATCCAGGGTGTTTCCCTTTCTTTAATCGACTGCATAACGTGTTGCTTAAAATCCATGCAGGTTAAGAGGTTGATGTTGGTCGCTGGACATTATTGGACTCACTTCAACACATGGCTTTGGCTCTGGAACCTGTGTCCTACAGAATGGGCTGGACTTTCTTCCACCCTGGAGTTGCTACCAGTGAAAGGTGCCAAGGAGTTGCAAGCGTACGCTTTGTCCCCTTATTTGGCACCTGTGTGTTGGGGTTTACCTTGGTAGGTGAGACGATAGCTTCCCTCCGTCTTTGCCTGTTGTGTGTGCTCCAATGCTCAGGACGGCAATGGCAGTTAGACCTGAAGGGGCCTGACTGTAAGAAATGGCCCGTCTGAAATGATTCTGAGTGGAGTTTTGTTGATGGACTTCTGTGCTAGTCATATAGTGAACACCATGTTCATGCCATTGAGTGTAATCCAATCTGACACAAGACTCTCCATTTGTGTACTTTTGTGCACCAGGATACTCAAGGCTACAGTTTGATTCTTGACTGTGTAGTTGTATCGTCGGATACTCTTGGACTCTCAGCTGAAACACCATATGAAGATCCATATGAAGAAGTCACACCCATATGACCATATGAGAAAAGGCTCAAAGCTTCAGACATGATGATGATGCCCACAAGCTCTTTACAAGAGAAACTGAAAGAAAACCAAAGCCAGACTGGATCCAGTAATGTAATCCAATCTGACACGGCATTGAATAACTGGCATTGAAAAGTAAAACAGATTATGTCATCCTCCATGGTAAAAGATGGAATTCCTTAAGTCCAGATAGATTTTATAGGGATTCAATCTTTTGAACAACCATTCCCTGATTATTGTGTGCCAAGCTTTTGGGTCCATGGCCATGCAGCTGTCATACCAGGAGGTGATGCTCCCGTTGCGCTTGGGATGCTTCTACACCTGGCTGAGGTGTAGAAGGCTTGTAGAGATATTGAACCTAAAAATTAAGTCGTCACTGTCTGGTCAGCTCAACAATGCTACATTACAGATCACTTGCACCATTCAGAAAACCTTGCATTAAAGGCCCATTCCTTAACTTTTAACCTTTAAACTCTGCTTTCTGGACTTGTTTGTTCGCACAATGACATCTGTTGTGTGCATTTTTCAAGAGAGAGAGCCAGAGATAAGATATTAATGTCAAGAAATGTTTACTGTCTTGAGAGGTTAAAAGTACAGACAGGATGAAGATGACGCTGGATTAGCTGTCGACAGGGATGCATCACTGACGATATGGCATCAGTTAAGTAGTGTGTCTTTATGTATAAACCATTTAAGGAAACTTCTCTGTACTCTCAAGTATTGATTTTAGTGGTATGTATATCATCATTTTTAGAATACACCAGGGGAGTATTCAGGGAAGGCAGTTTAACAAGGCCTTTAATAAATCCTGAGGTCCACGTTGCTAAATTCTCTGACATCTTAACCTGCCTTGTTGGTTCAACAACCCTGATCTTGGGTTTTTTGAGCCAGTGTGCACATCCACAGCAAACATATGCAAGGCATCACCCACTGAGCCCCGAATTCATGATGATAACGACCAAATAAGGAAAATGACTGCATCTGCCACCGCCCACTGTGATGCTTGGTGGAGGATTTCCAGCAAAGTCAACTATTGATCCTAGGCACTTAAAATCCTCCACCTTCTCCACCTCTACACACTGTTACTCTACTGTTTCACTTGGTCCCCCTCATTCACACACATATACTCTGTTTTGCTTCATTACTCTCCTCTCCAGGGCATACCTCCACCTCTCCAGCTTTTCTACACCTGTTCTCACTACAGATCACAATGTCATCTGCAAACTCACAGTCCATGGAGATTGTTGTCTAGTCTTATCTGTCAGTCTGTCCATCACCCTAGAAAATAAGGAGGAGCTCAGCTGATCCTTGGTTCAGTCCCACCTTGTAGCTAAAGCACACTTCACTGTCTAAAAGCTTTCATGCATGTCCTGTACCACTCTAACATACTTCTCTGCCACTCCAGACTTTCTCATACACCACCACCATTCCTCTCTTGACACCCTGTCATATGCTTTCTCTAAATCCACAAAGACAAAATGCAGCCCCCTCTGACCTTCTCTGCACTTATTTCTGCACTTCAACAACCTCACAGCAAATAATGCACCTGTAGTGCTCTCTCTAGGCATGAAACCATACTATGGCTCATAAATGCTCACTTCTGTCCTCAGTCCTGCTTCCACTACTCTTTCACACAATTTCATATGGCTTATCAGCTTTATTTGATCTGTAGTTGGCACAACTCAGCACATTGGCACCATAACATTTTTCTCCATTCCTCCGGCATTCCTCACTCTCTAAGAAATTGATGAACAACCTAATCAAAACTCAAAAGCTATCTTCCCTAGACAGCTCCATACCTCCACAGGTATATCATCAGGTCCAACTGCATTTCCGCTATTCATCCCCTTTAATGTCTTCCTAACTTCATCTTTACTTATCTTTGCTACTTCCTGGTCTGCAGTAGTCACGTCTTCTACTCTTGGTTGCCTCTCATTTTTCTTATTCATCAACTCTTTTAAGTACGTTTTTTTCCTATCACACTTCCAGCATCAGTCGGTACATCTCCATCTCTATCCTTAAAGCTGCAGTCTGCAACTGTTATAAAAGTAACTTTTTGTCAGATTTTATAAAACTGATGAGACTTGTACATGAGTACATGAGACTAGTGATCTGTGAAAAAACAGCTCCAGTAGTCCCTCCTACTGCCTCTACAGCGATTTGGAAGAATCCACCACACCCGGTAGAGAACAACCAATCAGAGGCAGATGAGTGTTTGATGGAGAGTCTGACATCTGTCAATCTCTGCTGGCACGCGCTGTGAACCGCCCCCTCCCTCCAATAGCAGCTAGCACTTAGCTTTGTCAGGCAGCTCCATGAACGGCATTCCTCTGTATGGACACTGGAGAGGAGAGGTTTCTATGTTTTGGTGTTAATTAACAATGAACATGGCTGCCTGGTTATCTAAGGCCTTTGTGAGAGTTTCCTTCTTTTACCTGCTTTGGAAGTTGGAAGTTTGAAGATGCCTCCGTGTTTGGGTTCACCAGATAGTCCAGAGGTGCTGGAGGCCCAGTGAATTTCATCATTTCATCCAGGAGTTATGTCCGGATGATTCCGCAGTCAGAGAAATTCCCTAATACAATCCCAGTGATGATCTGGGGGGAGGATTGGTGCTGCAGGTCCCTCCAAGATACAAACTACAGGATCTATCTCCACAGCAGAGCCTCCATCTGCCTTTGATAAGTAAGTCACTAGCTTCCACCCGTGCCCACAACTTCCAAGAGAGAAGAACGATGCCCTGATTTATATAGCAAACATCAACACCGCCACTAGTCATTTTACCTTCACTGTGAATGATGGGAGATTTGTGATCTGAAAGGATTTAG
>JAVQJG010030122.1:0-22516 GCA_036024015.1 Craterocephalus amniculus
GGGCAGAGAGGCAGAAAGCTTGTCGACTCCGCGCTGCTCCCTGCGCGTCTGGTATGGAAAGACAGAGGGGCGGAAGCGTTGCGAAAATCGGCGCGCTGCGCTTCGGGGCGCTTCCGCGTGTGGTGTGTCCCCGGCGTGACTGTCCAGCCTGACTTCCTGTCTTTGATTCATTGTTTGCTGTCACACTGCTGGTGAGCTTTGAATCTTGGGTCCACATCAGAGTGCAAATGCACTTTCTGCCATATTTAATGAACTGCAGAAGGAACCGGAGAGGATAATTTCATGTCTTCTTCACTCAGCAAGGCCAAAACTTTAGAAAATGTGATCTTAGCTGGTTTTCATGCAGTGATTGCCGTCATCAGAAGACATGGGGTCAAGGCCCAGTGTTTCAGAGTTTAACATCCGGTCTGATGGTGACGGGAGTCGCATGCTATTACAAGTATTAGGTGGATTATTAGGAAATTAAACAACCACCTCATTAGATTAGGTAAAGTCTAATGCAAAATAATGACAGCATGAGTTTTGATTAAAGCCCTGCTGCCTGTGCTCTGAAGGTTAGAACTTAAACTGTATTATCTTCAGAATTTGGTGTGCTCGCCTCACAAATTTGAACCGTTTTGCATTTGATGTCATGTAAAGGAAAATCATAAATGATAATTACAAATCCAGCCTTGCATTAATTAAGACCAATCTGTCTGTTCATAAACCTGCCGATTGCTGTTATACTCCAGTATAACACTGGGAACTACTGCAGCGTGGGTCCTCCATGGCTCTGCTTTTACAGCTCACACAAATGCACAAGGAGCTTCAAATATTACGTTATGGTGGTAATTTCTGCAACATTAAAATAAGTGAACTAACTGTGGAGCAGCTACTCAGAGGGAGTAATTATGAAATAAATGAGCCAGTTTAACGTGTGCCTTATGTTCTACAAAAAGAAACGCAAGTAGGCAGTAATACTGTTTACAATAAAACGTTTCACCTACAGTTGGTGTGTGTTGAGTGTGACGGAAAGAGACGAAGTGGTGTGTGTTTGTTGATGTTTGCAGGTAACTATTTGTTTGTTCCCAAGTAAACTGTGTTTTAACCTTTAAACGGAAAGAGACGAGGCTGTGACTGCTTGTGCATACCAACCGCAGCTGCATGATGTGAACCCAGCCAAAGGGATCCCAGCACAGACCTCCCCGGGAGGCGATCTAACTTCGCTTCATCTTCAACGTGGTTAATCGTGTGGCAAAATGACTGTGTGGGATAGACGTGAGATCAGTGCCATCCTTCAAGCCAGGATGGAATAATTACCATGTCATTTCCAAACATCACTGTGAGATGAATAATACTCTCTCTCTCTCTTTCTTTTTGCCTCATGAGTGGAAACCAACCGTGATTAGCCTGTCAGATTCTGTTGACGATTACCCTGATCAATTTCAATAATGGCCCTATTGGTTTCATGCCTTTTTGATTTGGATAGTGGCTCATTTTGTCATATCAAGGAGAACAAAAAGCTCGTTATTAATGCGACAAAGGGACTGAGCTTGAAACAAAAGGAGGATGGCGCATGGATGATGAAGGAGGACCTACTGAAAAGATCAGGGTTTCACCTTAAGAGATTTCAAATTGGACATGAGAAGTTCAGTTTCATGCTTCCCTCCCAATCCTCCACCCCCCGGTAGTTTAATGTCCAAATAAAGGAAAAAATGGAGTGTCATCCTCAGTCCATGTACTTGAGGCAGTTTGTTGATTACATGTTACTGTGTTGGTTTAATGTTATCATTATGCCAAATCCAAACTGAATATTTCATGTACAATCTAAAAGCTTAATATCCAAGGATACAGGTGGAAGCAAAACTTTTCTCAATGTAAATGCGAAACTAACTCAGGAAATGTTTCATTCTGTTTGTATTTATCATGATGGACATGGTGCCCATGCAACACAAAGATCTTTTCTAGGTCTGTCATCTCACATTAAAGAAAAAAAACTAAAAGGGGGCTCTTTATACGTTTCCTACATCAGAAAACATTTTGGTTTAGGAAACAAGAAAAACTAGGGTTTTTTTCTGTTCTTTCATTTTTTTTTTAACAGGAAAAAATTAACTTCCTGATAGTACAAAAACCAAACTCATTGCCACTATTGCCTCAAAGTGAATGGAAACACAAGCTGGGGCCTCTGATTTCACTATTTGTGTGTTCTTACTGTGTCTGTGTGGGTTTCCTCGCAGTTTGTTTGAGAATTCAGTTCCAATTAAGAATCAATAATGTTTAATATCCCCATTTCTTCAAAGAAAAAGGGTTTAATTTCAGCTTAATTACTGAGTGCACCAAAGAAACTCCCCGCGGATTCAACTTGCTCTCATAAAAAAGTACTTTCTGCTCACCTAGTTATGACACATGCTAATAAGTCATTTTGTAAATGGCATATTATTTTAAGCCATGTACATTTTAATTTGGCAGGTTGAGGAAGTGAAAAATTTTTTAACCTTAAGTGTCATCAGGATTGCATGAAGATCAAATGATGTTGTGCATCATCATAGTTACAGAAATACTGATTCATGTGAGCCAGTTTTCTATTAATGCAAAATGAACACTTAACACTTGGATATGTAAATGTTCTGAACATACTTAAATTAGGAGTAATAAGAATTAAGATTGGAATTGATATTTATAGCCTAATTATTTTCAACCCAACCTCTGATAGATCATAGGACTCGCCCATCTCTCACCCCTTCACAACCTTGAACAGCAGAAAATGGTTTAGGTAATAGATGCAGAAAACAAACTCGATTAGATCATTAAGAGAAGACACTGCATCACGAGTCAGACACACAATAACTTATTTAAATGTTCCTGCTTTTTATGTCATTTTCATGAATTCTCTGTATAGCAAGAAGAGAGCAGCTCTCCTCATAGCTGAAGGTCTGAATGCAGCTTCTCTGTGGTTGTCACTCAGCACTCCTCCGCTGCTGGAGGGTTGGCCGAGTGCCGGCTAACAGATGAAGATGAATTGCCGGGTTTAATTCTTGCTGTCGTTCTGCGAGAGGTTACTGATTTTTGCATAAAATTCTTACTCTCAAGACAAAATGAAGTAAAGATCTGTCTTCTTCTCTGCCTCTGACAACGCCTGCACAGAACTGCCTGCAAAAAACAGAGAATATCTCTGGGTTTTCTCAAATCAGAACCCAAATAACAAAGGAAGAGAAGAGTTTGGGCCTTTCTGCTCAGACCTCTGATCGATCGGAGAAATCAAGAGCAGCTTACAGGCTGTACTGTTGCTCCCGTAATTCCGAAATGTCATGTTCAGGTGAACATTTGACATCTTATACTATATTGTATATTTTGCTTTCTTTTTGCCACCTCTTATTTTTGAGAAGAACAAAAAACACACGGTGTGGTAAGAACTGTTGAAGTCTTTGGGTTATTTGTGTCTAAGTACATGCAAACACGTTTATTTTTCTGTTAACAGGCTCTAACTGGTCGGACTCGAACCCTCAAGTGCTGGTTTAAAACATGAACAGGTACTTTTTTCTTTTTTTTTTTCCTTAAAATTTTTTTCAAACATGATGTCAAACAAGTAGCAACGGCATTAATTCATTTGCATTACTTAAGTTAACCTTTCCCACTAGCTGTGAATACTTAAATCTAACATAATTATTTTAAACACCTTTGTTTTTTCACTTTTTTTGTGTGTACAACTTGTGCTGGTGAAGAAAGAAAAATAAAAAGACAACAAAGACAGGAAACTAGATATTTCGTAAAAAATTACAACATCATATTTTCCCTTCCCAAACATATTTAAACTAAATATAATTGAAAAAAGGAACGTGAGGAAGATTAGCATAACACAACTCCAAATATATTACTATAACGCTGAGAAGTAAAATACTTTACGCTCAAAAACAGTTCCGCCTTCAACAACCAGACTGAATGATAATTATTATACATTAAAATATGCTAATAGCAGGCTTTCAGTCTCAGGGCAACCTCAATTCCCTCTGCTTCACTGTCTCAGTTTGACTTTGAGGTATTTCACATTCACCTCACACACTTGGTGGTAAATTTTTCTTTTTCATAGAGTTGGAATGAATATGCAACATGGTTCAAAGTAAGACATATCCTTTTGTGTCAGAAAGTCCACATTCAAAAAAACATTTTCTGTCTTGAGATATAAGGAGATGATTCAGGATAGCATTGATTGACCAACAAACAAAAAAAAAATCAATTAAAGGGAGAAACTTTGTATCATTCTTAGAATCTAGAAAGACAGAAACAATAGAAACTTATTCTGTACTTATTTAGTGGGTCAACATCAACGCTTTGCAGGATGCTTCATGCACTCTCTGTGCATCAGTTTATGTTTCCGGTTCGAGAAAAAAGAAAAAAAAAAGAATCACACACACACACACTCTCCTTCACACAAACACTTGCACACAAAATACTGCGGTTTAAATCCAATCCTCTTCAAAACCAGAGCAGGAAGGGGATGAAGGCAAAGAAGAGGAGACAGGTGTGAGAGTGCACTCCCACTGCTCCACCGCTGCCGTCCTGAACTGCACTCGGTCCTGACAGGGAAAAGAAAAACAGGTTACTTTCACCTCTGATGCCAGCCTCTTCCTGTGTCTTATAACAGCACAGCGGGGCATGACTTGTGTGACTAATCATAGTCAATAAATAAAAATGATCATGACTAACACAGAGGTTGAATCATTTCATATTTGTATGTGTAAACCTTTTCACATCAAAGTGGGATGAAGTGGGATGGCATCAACATGGTACAGAAGCCAAGAGGCAATGCTTGAATATTTTTTAAAAATATATATAGAAAAGATTGTTTTGTACAAATAATCGAATGGTTCATTGAACTACATAGACATGCCATTTTTTTATTGTTTTTAAAACCTATGATAAACCAAAGACATATTTATATGTTAAACTTGAAATCCAAGGCCAACACAGAACGACATATGTGTGTCTCTGGTGACAACCAGAAATAACTGGAAATACTTTAGGCAAATTTTTTTTAGCTCAACTACATCATTTTATGATCTCAAGAAAACAAAGCTCACTCACAGTATGCTGGTGGCCTCTCTCTTAAAAAGACTTCTCAATTAGTAAATAACCTTGATTATCTGGAGATAGTAGCATTAAATCTTAAGTTATTGCAGAAATGGCCTCTTGGTTTCTGTATAATTGGCTTTATATGACGTTGATAATATTGCAAGTGTTGTGCTGGTGCTACAGAGTTCAGCTAATATATCTTGAGGCTAACTTCACAAAAACACAGTTCTTTTTAATTACTTGATTTTTCTTTTGTCGTTCCCAAAAATAAAATCATTATGTCAACACATTACTATGAACAAAACAAGTCTCCGTCAAAAGTTGAAACTCTGAATTGCAGCGTATGGAGGCTACTTTTGGTCATCTTGTGACAGTACATGCAAAGCAGGTCAGTCAAATGCAATGTTGATGCTTTTCACGTCGGTAAAAGCCGCTTGGTTCCCAAATTACCCCACTATCCAGAGGTTTAGGCTCTAGAAATATACGAAATGATGTCATTGCAAGTAAATTATGGACACTGCCCACTCAGGACATTTGGATTACATCCTGGATTCAAGCCAGGGTCCCCCACATTCAAGCCCACTACGCAAACCGCTAGGCCATCCACTCCCCCATGTGAGTTGATAGTAAAAATAAAATAAATGCTCGGTTTAAGTTTCAGTAAATGTACGATAGCTAAGCCCTCACATACAATGTATGTTAACATTAATCTCCCCCAAAATGAAGTTAATTGGACAAATCTGTGATACATGGGATTTTTAGAAGAAAGGAAAGCAGGAATACTGCCATAGATATAGTTAATTTAAAAAGGAAACTGTGAGGCTAAGTAGACTTTTTTGGTTTCCATCAGTTTTCAATACTCTTATTAAATACTTACTACATTCAGACATAATTAAAATGATTTGGCCCTAAACAGATCTACAGTAAAAATGAGGTTGATACCACTTGTATTGCAAACACCAAATGACATATTATTAGTTCACGGTTACTGTTTCAACTGGGCTTAAAAGGTTATGTAGCAGCCAGATGCTGCTAATCACATATGCGTGATGAACTGATCATCATCAGTGTGATCAGTTAGCCACAATGGTGACTCGGTCTGCAGCACTCAGCTGTGTGTTATCACAATGCCAAGAAGAAAGAGATCAGCAATGATTATTACTGCCTATGGAAGGTTGGAAGGCTACAGTACATACAGAATTTTATAATTTATTATTTTACAGTGTGAACAATTATTCATAAGTGATACATTTAGAGTAGTCCCAGTGATCATCCCATGACAGTACAGTTAGAAAAAGACTGAACAATGGCTTGCTTGGAAGCATTACAGGAAAAGGAGCAATGCACTGCCTGGACTTGGACACCTTGCAGTCCTGGAATGGACCATGAACTCCTCTACAGGCCTATAGTCATTACTTTTAGGGTCAAATGTAATGCAATGCAAATGCAATGTGTGACAGCTAAGGCTCAACTAAAATTGGGCTGCAGAACGACAACAAAATGAAAGACAAGAATCATGCTCTAGTCAAAGTCTAGACCTCAACTAGATTGAAATGCTGCGATTAAGGGAAATGTACATGAATGAAGTGCATCACAATGATGTGACAGAGAAGAAGAATCAGGTCCAGTTATTGTTCTACGAGCTGTTTATTCAGTTATTCCTGAATCACTTCTGCATTCAGCTTAATTTTTTTATAAATAATTTCATGGATATGTCATGTGTTGTTATTTCCATAATGTCCAGATACATCCAACCTTACTGTAGAACTGAGGACTGAATCATCATTCTTTAATTAAGCTTATACTATATGCTGCTAAATACGCATTTTATAACACATAGAATATAATTCATTAGCAAATCCTCCATGTGGTTTGGAAACATTATTTTGGAGATAATTTTTTTGCCCAATATAAGACATTTCGGAAACAGTAAGCAGTGAACATGACAAATTGCATGTTTTCTCAATGAGATTTGGCTGAATACAAACAAATGTGTCATTTTGGGTGATAATCGGGTATGAAATCCTGGTGTGGAAGTGACACCAGAACTCATATTTACAGTAAACTAAGCCATTCATTAGGCAGCAGATAGCAGCTGTTTTTCTCCACCAGGACACATTCTGCTACAATAAGAGCAACACTGAGGTTTAAGGGGATTAAAACTGAACTCTGATCATTTATTTCTTCAGCAAGGACATTTTATTAGACAATAACTTTACTATGTGTAGATACTTACAGTATATACTTATGATGTAAATATTAAAAAATTCAATTGGACAAATGTTGGGGAAACAATTCTCTAAAACTTTGTTTCATTTTATGTTTGCAAGTATTCATTGTTTTGTGTTCATCTATTGGAAAAGAAATTTTGAATCTCAAGAATTTCGTTTCCTGATTTACTAAAGGTTCAGTGTAAAACTTGATTTTTCTTCAGAGAAAACCTCAGTGATCTAAATTAAAATGACAAATTAAAGTCTTTAGCCTCATTTAGTTTTAATTGACTATCAATACACAACAATCAGTTCTGAGAAATATCACTATATTTCAGGTTTTATATTGCATTTTATGAACAAAAACTAAACATGTTAATATAACATGTCTGGAATTTTCCATCATGCGCAGTGTTGAAATCAAGGCCAAATTTACTTCAGCTTTGTACTTTGAAGCTAGAAGCCGACAGTGACTTCTAATTTCCTTTGGATTTCAATGACTTCACCCGAGTTTCCTTTGGGGCATCTCTGCAATTACTGTACCACAGTGGATTATCCCTAATCCTGCATATGGTTTATTAGAATAATTACAGTCACTCGTCGTCAAAATCAAAGCCATTAATAAAGTTCTGCTGTCTTAATGAAGTGGGTTTGCTTACAAGATGTTGCAACCGGCAGTCGCAAGGACATGCTGAATAACAAGGTTCATGTTTGCCACTTTCTAAAAACCATCTTTCAGATTCCAATAAAACCACAGTCGACATTCTGAAATGCTGCAATATAAGTCACACATATACAAATTATTGTAATGAAAGCTGATGAATACTTACATTGGGGAAAGAGCATGCAAAAAAACAAAATGAAGCCAACGTCACACAGAGAGGCAGTTACGTTTGCAAAGGAGAAAGACGAAACATGGTTAACAAAAACAAGTTGCATTTACCATTTTCACAAAGATTCATTCTAGTTTTCCAAAAGGGACATTTGTCCATCACTGAAATATCTCCATTCATAAAGCAAACCAGGGGTGGAAACACTGAGTGAGAATGAGAGAGCCGAGGGATGATTAGTCTGTTATAAATGACAGCAGCGACGATGCAGTCAAGCTACCAGTTTGTGAAAATGACTATGTTTGATGTGTTACAGCATGCACTCACTACTTTCACTCCACAGTAGTTGAAGCACATGCCGGTGGAGAATACTAACCTTGCAATAGCGTTGAGCTAGTGGGTTCAATTACCACTACACCAGGGGGAAACAAATGGAACAGAGCAACAAGTCGTAAAACGGACCAGCAACACATCAGAGGATACACTTGAGAAAAGCATGAGAAGTGGGCTGAAAGTGGATCTTAAATACTGGAGCTGGGTTTAAACTAAAGGCTGAAATTACATGCGATGCCGGAGGGTTAACCTACAAGCTAGAAGCTGAACAACACTCATGACTACTCTCCCAATAAAGTGATTATCAGTTCGGTAACACTTTTGGTGATATGTGCTGTTCGCTATTCATGGAATCAGACTGGGAAATTGTAGCTCATTCACAGACAGATGTGTCTTACGTACTCCTCATGGGGTATTCAGGCATAATTAGGTTGAAGTGTGTTTAAATAACTGACAAGCTGCATGGATGATAGAATTTCGAGTACTTAGATTTCAGAGAGTATTCTGCAGCTTTTTATAAATGAAGATGTGCTGTAAGCAAACTTCAGCCAACTTCAGCCAAGTAAGATAATTTCACTCAAACAACAATGTTTCAATCTGGATATAAATGTGATACTAATCCAGTTTTGCAGATTTGGAAGTATTTTGGAAATATTAGGTCTGATGGAAAATTTTTCATTTTGAATTCTAATGTTCCTTGCAGTGTTTCCCAAACTCCAAACAGAGAGACTTCCATAGTCTGTTATAAATGACAGCAGCAACGATGCAGTCAAGCTACCAGTTTGTGAAAATGAGTGTGTCTCCAGCTTTTTCCTGACCGTCTGCCAGCCTGCCCTTCAGCTAGTGACACTCCAGCCATCTGATCTGATCTGGACCTGATCCTGATCTTTGCCTCTGGCTCCATACTGTGACTTTTATGTCTGACCCCTAAATGTTTTCTGCATAAGATTCGGGAATTGGACTGGACACCTGGTTCTGACTCTGGACTTTCTAGATTTAGGCTCTTCCTGAGGATATTTTCTGCTTTTGGACTCTGTTTAGGTCCTTTACCCTTCACCATTTACCCTCTCAGCAGCTGCTACCTGGCTTTATCTCCATACCTGCGTCCTCCAGTCACCTGCCTGAACTTTACCTGCCCTCCTCCAACTCCTGGCTTTGATACTTCATGCGCCTGTCAGTCTGTCTCTACTCCGGTTGCCAAAAGAATCCCATTGACTTCATTTAAAAGTTTTTTATACATCTATGTGAGTACAGTTCTAAAATGATTAAATCTTTAATGTCAGCATTTCATTTGGAGGAAAAACTGATTTCACAATTTTATTCCAGTAGATTAAACTGGTCTCCTGTTGCAGGCAGATGCAGGAAATCCAGCTACTGTTTGTCTGTGATATTATGTATGGAATGGTGAGATAAAATATGTTTTAGTGGAGGTCAATGGGACACTTGTGGCCATTAAGGTCACCAGACTGACACTAAAAAAACAATTAGACTAATCCAAGTGTCTAATCACTACTTAAGCCTGATCCCTCTGAATTGTTTTCCATCTAAATTTTTGTTTTTGTAATGAATCAGGCAGTAATTCAAACTGTCATTGAAAAGGGGTAAAATCTTCAAATGATTGACCTGTATGGTAACGCTGAGCAGGACCGAAGCTGGAACAGATTATTTATCCTGGAATTGCTATCGTTGCATTACCCATAATCTGTTCTATGACATCATACCTCTCCTGGCTCTGTGCTTACTGGTATGGTGTTGTTTCTGAGCAACCGCCTGAGAGTCAAATTTAACCAAAGGGATGCACTGAAAATTAAATGGTTATCATACACAAATCAGAATATACTTTATTTTCCCCTTAGGGGAAATTTGCAATGGACTCCCAGCACCTGCAATAACTGCCTAAATACACACAGTTGGACAGAATCAGACAGCGGCTCTGAAGATCTGAGCTATAAATACTCATTGGCCTGCTTCCTAAATCTTTGACACCAACCACTCAGGAATGGTTTACACTCCTTCAACATTAACTGCTATTAGGGTGCAAATGATTCGGAGCATCTAATTCTCCTCCAACCCATTGGAACCATGAAGGACTCTGGGATAGGAATTAAAATGTTGCCAATTAGAGCAAAGAGGTTTGATTGTCTTCTTTTAAAGCATCAAGGACGATAATCTGGAGGATGATGAATCTCCATAGTACTGTATGTCAGCGCGGATGACGGGGTACATTCTGTCGGAGCTCTGAAGGTTGGGAACCACAGCGTTACAGCCTCAAAATATGGAAGCTTATATACTTTTCCACACTTTTTTCCACCCAACATTAATTATAAGTTCTAAGTGCAGATCATGAGTAAGAAAACATCATTTCCCACTTAGTTCATGGGGTACTCACCATACAGAAGGAAGCTGGTGTTAGAGCTTCCAAGCTTATTTATGGCGACGCAGGTGTAGTTTCCATAATCGAGATCGGTCACATTAAAAAATGTGAGCTTTGACAGCGACCCAGTGTTTGCGATCTCCATGCCATCCAGACCGTTGAAGATCCTAAATGTGGGAGTGCAAAATTTCTTCATTTACAGACAAACGACTGGCAAAACTCTCCATCTTTTATTTGCAAACTCAATGTCAATAAAGAATAAATTACCTTCTGTCATCTTTGTACCACTCGAAATCCGCCTCGGGCACGGCGTCTGCCTCGCACTCCAGCACTCCTCTCTGGCCCAGAGTCACGCCAACATCTCTGCCCTCTGACACAGTTGGAGCATCTACAAGCAGGCAGTAGCAGACACAAGCTCTGTGTTCAGTGCCAGTCCAGCCAATCAGCAGGCAGGTTGTTACCCCCCCATGTGGGCCTCCACTTAGATTCATAAATAAATCCATACCACCACCTCAAGTGAACAGAAATTGAGTTCAATCTGTGCAATATTTATCACAACAGTGAAGTGGTTTAGTTCCTGGAAGCCATGATGAGGCATTAACTGCGAGCTGGAATAAAAGTGCCTGCTTCTCCTTCTCCTGCAGCAAAGACAAATTAAACAGATTGCTACTGTTAGCGGTTAGAGGATAATGTATGCACCTGTTGAGCAATCAGCGCTCCGGGCCTTAGCATATGTAACATATTGCTCAGGGAAGTTTCTTTTTTTTTAAATTCTCTATCCACGAATAACTCTTAATTGCTTATTAAATGGTTTCTGTCTCTTGCTGTGAATTTCTCCATTTAGAAAGTGTAAATTTTCTACCCATGCCACAGTATTCCATTTGTTTATCTGGCCATCATGTTATTCATGCCTAAAATGCCTTTTAGAAAATCAGTGGCTTACTTATCAGCCAAACAATTCTAGTTTTAACTCATATTTATTAATAACAAAATCACCATTACTCCACTTTGTTAAAACCTGCCTCAGAGATGGTGCTCCATATTGACATGACAGCATCACACATCTACTGCATCCCAAAGTTGGAATATTGGTCTGAGATGTGGTGGCTGAGGAGCCGTTGGGCCATCATCCACTGGGCTTAGAAAGGGATGGACATGGTCAGCAGAGATACTCAGGCTGTGCTGGTCAAACCAAGGTCTAACGAGGGCCAAAAACATCTCCAACAATGTCAACAGTATCACCCTTTTTACTTCTGTTACTGATCCCCTTTCGGGCTCATCAGCACAGGATCATACTGTTGACCCAAGGCAGGATGGATCCATGCTTTCATGATGTTTCCATAGATTCTGAGCCCAGCATGTGGATGTGGAGACTCATCAGACCAGTTTGTCTAGCTCTGGTGAGTCTGTCTGAATTATAGCTCCACATCAGGGTGTGCTAGTTACCCAAACATTAAGCCAGTTTTGTGGAATCAGCTGAGTGGTGAGTGTCACACAGTAGGATGTCAACAAAGTGACGCTCCCTTTCTGACAACATTTGTTATTTATAAAATGGACGCATGAACGTTATATGAAAAGGGCTGTTGAATCCAGCTGGATTGGATGTCTGCGGATGGAAGTACTGGTCTGAATCCTTCTCAGTGCTTTAAGTTTACAAAGAACTGTGTGAAAAGTTAAAAGAAGTCAGATTTAGGTTGGTTGTCCATGAAAGGTTGGAGGACAACCACCCAACACTTTAATCTCTGCTGAACAGAACAGATGAGCCCTCTTTATTACTCTTTTTCTTTCTCACTCTCACTCAGCAGAAAACCTGTAAGTTTCCCTTCTGAGCAGAAATCTGAGGCTTGAGTGAACAGATATGCTAAAACTGGGCAGTTACGAAGTGGAAAATGTAAGCTGGTGGGGTGAATCTCTGTCTGCAGAGGCTGCAGATGGCAGACTAACAGCTTGGCATCAGCCGCATGAACCCAAACCGGGTCTAATAATGAAGAGATGGTGTTTTTTTGGCACACCTGGGCTCCCTTAACAGCAATCTGTTACGGTTTGAAAGCCACGGCTTTCAGACCGTGTACTAAGGCCACATCCAGCAACAAAAAGAATCTCTATCTGGTTTCATTAGAGATGATGTCAGAAGCCTCCATAGTCACCAGATCGTATCCAGAGGAGCACCTCTGAGACGTGGAACATAGGAAATAGGCATCATGAGATGTAAAGATGTAGCATAGAGACAAATCTCCATGAAGAGTTCGCAACCCTGTGAAATCCACAACGCCAAGAGTTTAGATTATGCTGAGATAGCTGCTCCTTATGAAGGGGTCCTTGAACCTCTTCAGTTCAGCCCAGAAATGAAACTTGATTCATAAATCGAGCCACACGAAGACTGAGCAGGCGTCATGTGAATCAGTGGCTCAGGGAGAGTTGGTAGGATTTTGTTGAGGTAAATATTTCAAAGCCAGCCTTTGAAACATACTTTTAAACTAATGAAGATTTATTTGTTCTAAAACAAAACCAAAAAATCTGCTGATATTAATCTGATGAACAAAATGCTGATACAACTTTGTA
Organism: Craterocephalus amniculus; assembly: GCA_036024015.1. Lineage (NCBI taxonomy): Eukaryota > Metazoa > Chordata > Actinopteri > Atheriniformes > Atherinidae > Craterocephalus > Craterocephalus amniculus. The sequence goes on from JAVQJG010030122.1 coordinate 13,359, forward strand.
CTGAAAATATTGGCTAAATAAGAGTGACAGATGTCTACAAATAAAACATTTATTCTTCCAGTTTTCTTTTTACTTGATGTGAATATTTTACAGCTCAACTTTTTTCATTTCAGTTTCTTGGTGGTTTGAACTGCATTCCCTGTGAAGGTGACTAATCCGGCGCTCCAGACAATAAAAATGAGAAATCATTCACCAAACTCAAAAATTCCAGCTGGAAATGAACTCACAGTTGACGGTGATGTCTACAGTCTGCACATCTGTGTCGATGTCGTTGACAGCTGTGCACTCGTACGTCCCCGCTCTCTGTCTGGAGATGGACGGGATTTCCAGGAACTCATCGTCTGACACCAGGTCCCCTGCGAAAGATCACACGTACAGAGTGGGAGAAAGTGGAGAGGGTCATTTAGAGTTAATGAGATGAGTCAACAGCTGTGGCCTCATTGGGTGCTTTCACACGCCGCGTCCCTGCGTGGCCTCTCCTCACACTGCTGGATGAGAGCAAGGAGGAAGGTGTTGATTATGAGGGCTAATGGATGCTTCATAAATCATGATTCATTTGGTTCTTGGGGTAGCGCTTGCTTCAGAACGATGACGCAGAGCAGCAACAACTGTCTCAGTCTTTGGAAAATAAGGATCATTTCATTGAAGTGAGGGGGAAAGAGTTTAGCTCCGGCTCTAATAAATACACAGGATTTAGGTTCAGAAAGAAGAATGGAAGCAGATTTCTGTAATAACCTGATGTGGGATAACAAGAGTCACACAGCAGCAGTCCCACAATCAATTCTAAGGTTTTACGTCAAGCTTATTAAAAACAATCCAGTCCTAGAAATGGATGAACGCAACCTGAGCAACAGCCCGCTGAGTGTCACATCCTGTGATGATTTGATAAAAACTAACCCAAACACAGAGGCAGAGTGGAACATCCATGATTCACCAGCAAGCAGACCTACCTCCACCAGCACCAACTTCAACTCATCCTTTTCATGTTTTCAGTCTTGCTTTCGGAGGATTTATTCTCTGCTCTTCTTCACACTGTTGCTTCAGTTCTTTGAGGTTTCTGCACAGCTTTGAGGTTTCTTTGCTCTGGATTTGGAGTTCTGGACTTATTTCAGTTCTCTGAACCTTGCACAGTGCGACTTTGGGATGAACTTCCGGGAAGATGGACGGCTGTTAGGAATGATGAGCTCTAAATATGTCATTGCCCTTCCTAGATTAATAAACAGTAACAATTGCTTCTGTAAGGTATTTGCTGATGTCTTTCCTCCTTGACAAAGTATCCACACAAAAATACTGCAAACCAGCAAAGTGATCAAACTTCTGCTGAAAATGATGAAGATCATTTAAGTAACAGCAACTGGCTGAACTTTATTCCATAAATGAACAAATAACACACACATCATTATAAATAAAAAACTAAATGAATAAAGAAAAATCATTTAAAAGTAAAATTTAAAAAGTGAAAATAAGGTCTCAGGCTTCTTTCTAGAAACATCTACCGTTTCTGCAGGCCCTGCAAGCTCATGAGGACCGGAACAATGGAAGCAGGTCTCACTTCAGGTTTCACTTTTCACAAAGGGCCTGTGCCAGAGGACCTCAGGGTTCACCAGGATTCATCATTTCATTTTTGAACCTTTTAATGTTCACACTAAGAAAAAAGCAAGAGAAACATGTTCCTTTTGGCATTTTTTTCTTTTCCTTTGGACAATAATAACAAGAATAAATGTTTAAGATAACAGTTAATAATAGTAACCATGGCGGAGCCTGGTAGGCCGGTTTATTTTTACATTAACAATTGTAGAGGAGGCAGTTCATGTTTCGGTAAAAACGTGCACCGCTCTTCATTCAGCAGTTCTGGTTTAGTGTTTCTTAGATTAATAGCAACACAGTCTAATATCGCATCTGTTGTTGTTCATCGGAGGTTAAATTTATCTAATTAGAAAGCAAAAAAACAACAACAAAAAACTATGTTGATATGGATCAAACCACATTTTAAAGCAGAGAAACATAAAACCTTAGACCTTCGGTCCACTTTCTTTTTCACAGGACTGAATATACTTGTCAGAGCTTTCCCTGTTACCGTCATGTCATGCTCCTGATTATGTCTACCTCTCATGTAAGAGCATTGTTCCTTTCAGCTCTTAGAAAAACCGGTTCTTGAGCACGCTGACATTTTCAGAATATGTTACAACACTTGGTGATTAGTGCTTTGTTCGGCCCCCACTCATTATCACTTGTCTGTCAGATTTTCCATATTTACTTGTTTTTTTTCCTTTCTTCTCTTTTTTTTCATTCTTTCAAACTTACAAGCCTTACAGGGCTGCTACTGAGATATGAGAACATGAACGGGGCAAAATGCCAGCCCCGCTTCTTTTCCCTTGTATCAATATGACATGGCTGACAGAGGCACTTAATACAACATTCAACGTGCAGAACCAAAGACATAATTGACTTCAAGCCTCCTCCCAAGATGTTGGGAGGTGACAGCAAAAAATCGCATGTGGATTCACTTTACTGGGTTTGGGCGCGTTACTGAATTGCACCTGGGAAGCTTATCATGGTAGAAAAGTCCTAAATGAGACACCGATCACCTGATGAGGGGTATCAGGAGGGCTGGTGGAGATGTGCAGGTTCCTTTTCTCTCGAAAGAGTCTCAAACAGAAAGCACGGTGTCAGTTGAAAATCCTCTGAGAGCAGCTAATCATGATGAGGCTGCCAGCTGACGCGCTCACATCAGGTTTTTGGCAGGTGGCTTCACATCAGCAGCAGAAGCAGCTGTTCTTCAGACTGATGCACCATGACCACATTTTCTACCAAGTTTTAGAGGCTTTAAAGGTTAAAGAGAAATAAAATCAGTGTGGTACAAAATGGCAACATTCTCTCCTGCAGTTTGCATTTTTTGTGAAAAACGATGCACAGCGTCTGGTGCGTGATTAAACAGATGAGACATTCCTGTTTAAGCAAATTTAAGTAACTTTTTTCTTAAGTGGTGGTGAAAGTAGGAAAATATCTAGTAATTCTGTTATTCCAGTTCCAATCTTGTCATTTCTCCTCTTTTTGCCTGAGAGAACATCAGGAATTCTCGACTCATAAACTTACAGATTTTATCTTTTCCTTTCCTTTAATGAGTACGAACAAAGACAGGAGCCGCATTTCCATTACAGTTTTTTGCCAAATAAAAATGAGATTTAAATTTTTTTCACAAAGTATAAGTGTGATTTGAAGGTGTTGCAAACTCCACTTTGAAGGAGGATGAAGATGCAGAAAACTTTATGTTTTGGAGCAGCTCTCTCATGCTCTTTAGGACGAAAACAGCAGGTGATAGTTCAGAGGCAACGTCCGTACATACGGGAGCAACAACTCACTCCAGATTCACGTCCGGTGACATGTTAATGCGAAAAACCTTTCCCTTAAACTTTTACGATATACTTCTACATCAACACGTCTAAAAAACACCTCATGAGATGGTAAAACCTTTTAGTAATATTTGAGGGCCTTTTTGTAATTTAGGTGTTTTTATTACTGTTTTTTTATTGCGATAGTTAGGTTTTACAGGGTACTCGGGTTAATAGAAACACAACTTTTGTATGTAACAAACCTAAAGAACACTCTGCCGTTTCAGATAAAAAAAAAAAAAACTCCTCCATTTGCTGCCTTTTATCAAAAGAACAGTTAATTCCTCACACTCTAATTCTTATTTCTTGGCATTTTATTTGATTTTTTTCTGCCTTTAATTTATTTTATTTCGTTTAAAAGTTTGCTCTGATGAACTTTTTAATGCTTCCTCTGCTCCCCATTGTAATGCTTTTTGTAAATCACTGTTTTGTACATAAAATGTGCTATAAAAAACTTGCCTTACCTTAAAACAGGGGAAAAAACAAAACCTTAACAGAAGAACTTCATCCAAAGCAGAAATCAGACATAGTTGATCATATAATTGCACTAATGAAGGTTTTAAGCATGTGTCAAGAATCAAACATCAAACAGACGATGATTCAGAGGATGAGCCGATCATGTGAGGATTGTAAAGGAGGCTAATCTGTAAAGATTAAAGCTGGAGATTATGTGTGAGCATGGCATGGATGTACAGCAGAACGAGAGAAATCAAGTCTCAGCTTCATGTCTTCAAAGTTCTGCAAAATGTAAAAAGTTGCTATACTGACATCATGTAATATGTGGATGCTGGAGGTTTCAGTAAAAACATTTTGTTGTGGTTAATCACGTTGTCAGGGATCATCTTGTTATATAATTTGTACTTAAACACTGAACAGTGGATATTCAGTGTGCCTATCTATCTATCTATCTATCTATCTATCTATCTATCTATCTATCTATCTATCTATCTATCTATCTATCTATCTATCTATCTATCTATTACTTTAATGTATAGTTCAAACTAAAATCTCATCTTCTGTAACCTACTGACCTTTAAAGTTTTTTTACTCTCACTTTTTACAACCCTTGATTAGTCAACAAAAAAGAGGCAATGCTTCAGAAAACACAGTAAAACAGAGTCTGAAAACCAGAATTAACCCAATACTCCATGATTCACTTACCAAGTCCTGGCTGTTTTTGAATTTCAGGCAACATATAAACTAAAAAGTAGCATGGGAGCAAGTTAAGGTGAATAAAGATGTGAAAAAATACAATAATATTTAATACAGGTGATTGTAATCTGTAGAAATGGAAGAATTTTTGGACCAAAGAGCACATTTTTCTTCTCCATGGTGCATGGTGTCTTTTAAAGAATCAAAGACTCTTTGGGAATCTTGGCGTATTCTGGAAATGAGAGCAAAGCTCAACTGGAAACCTAGAAACTCTGATAACGCTGCATCGAGAACAGAACAAGAGAGCTGTGGGAAACCTTAGTAAAGCTCTATAATGCAGTCAAGTGTTACTGTGTAACATAAAATCATGATGTTAACCCTGTCCAGAAGCTTCTCTGGGGTCAAACACCACTGGGACGGACCATCACATGATGTTAATATGGAATGATGTCAGACTGATCAGATCTTTTCTTGAAAAAAAAAAAAGAATGACATGTTGTTTTGATGAAAGACTAAAGGAAACATTCAGAGTGTTGAAAAAGCTGAAGATTTGTCATAGTACCAGGTTTGATCAGTGCTCTATGCAGTGCTCCTGTGATGGAAAGAAGGTTTTATGTGCAACCTCTTTTCCAGTAACAGCCGTCCTTTCAACCAGACAAAGCATGACCAGAGTAGATTGGACAGGTTCTGTACTGGTTCCTTACACTTCAGTTCTATCCACAAAGCTGTAGCACAGGTGGAATGGGACAACGTTAGACTTGAAACAGTGCCAGAATACATCCTGTCTCATTAGAATGAGTAACATTACAATTTGGTATAAACTGACTTAAGCTTTTATAATCTGATGACAGAACAGTCTCAGCTTCTTCTTACACACGGTTTCATGTAAGATGCGGAATTTATTTCCTCCTTCTCTATTTCTGCACATATGGTTTGCTGTTACACTTCACTCACCGTTCATTCAAGCAGTAAAAGCAGCACTGATGGCGGAGAGCTCTACATAATCATTAGTCAACTTATGTTTGATGTTTGCTTGAATCAATCTTTGGGTAAAAAAGAAAAGTGAGCAGTTTCCAGCCAAATCCTGTTTAACACCATCAGTGTATCATCCATCCATCCTCTTCAACCAGGCGTGAGCCCATCTCTCTGTGCTTACTTCAGTCATGTAAAACATTTGGCATTTTTTCTTAAATCATCCATCCATCTTATTTATCATGCATGGGGCCTCTCTTTTACTCCATTCCAAAGGTCAGTGGGATTTAGACAATTTTTAAATTGATTTTTGTGGGAAAAAAAGCGTATTTCTTCTTTTTTACATGTTTCACGTGTCTTGTTGGACATTACAGTAAGCAGAAACATGGTCTGCTTGCTGTGTTGTGCTCTCTAAATGGACATGCCTCCTTTTCAGCTGGTTCAAATATATTCCTGCTGAATAAATCTTAAAAACGGACTCACATGTGAAACTTGTAGTTTGTTTTTTCTATATGTTCTAGGGTTAAAAAGGCAAACTAAAGATCACAAAAATCGTCCAAATCAAAGAATCGCAGGAGAAATCAAATCGATGGCTGCCCTCCACTACCCAGGTTCAGCTGGAGGTTTTCCTTCCTGTTAAACGGGAGTTTTTATTTTCCACCGCTGCATCTAGCATGTTCAGGATGAGGGATTAGATCGAAGCTAAGATTAGATGCAATCTGTTGCTTTCCTTAGCTAGGCTTTTTGTCATGAATTGGCTTGTATGAATACCGACTGATGACAACAGATCGGCTCAAACTGATTGTCTGTGAAGCCCTGAGATGACTTTGTCATGAACTGGTGCTGTATGAATAAAGCTGAGCTGAACTGAACTGACCTCCTTTAGTAGCATCTTTAACAGGTTCAGCATCAGGTTATAACTCTTAAGTTCCAACATTAATCCCAGACGTGGGGTGAAACTTAGAATTTTAGATCTTCCAAAATGCTGCATTATGCTTTTATATATGCTCTGTGATTGGCTGATTAGCTTTCTGCTACATGCAAACTGTTGTGTCTGTCACTGAAACTCAGATAAAAAAGATGAAGTTTCCAGCTGTGGCAGCTGCAGGCAAGTTTGTCCAGCTTACACCAATCACACAGCAATTTCTGTCAAATTTCACTTTCTAGTGGGCGATTTTTGTGTTGTTGCTCTACTTTCCTATGGCCACACTGCTGTGTTTCTTCATGTGCCGCTGCTTTCATTTTGACCACCATTCGCCCAGCTGTGTGAGCAAAGCCGGCGAAAACAGTAGGCAGGAGCCGACTTCCTATTTACTGCATGTATACAATGGACAAAACATCATCACCTTGGCAAAAGTGACAAGTTTAAGGTTCACTTTTGCACCCGCGAGTCCATCCAAATTCATAAAAGCATCTTAGAGTTTTCCCAGCGACCAAAACAACATGACTTCTACATCTGTTCTTTATCAGGTTGCAGCCCTAAAAGTGCATCACCTGTGCAACCGACTTCCAAAGTCTGATTCTTTGTTAAATAGGACTGCTGGGTTTGTGACCTAGTCATTAGTGAGATAGCAGTGTGTCCTGTACCGCCATCAAAGTGACATGGCAGGCCATCAGGGAGACTATGCAGAGGAAGGTGGTCAGGAGAAGAAAGCGAAGAGAGGCAGGAAGTCTCCGGAGAGGCTGGCCAGAAGATAATGTACCCTTTCCGTGTCCCTGAAATGCCATGTTCAAACTCAAGGGCAAAGAAGAAAACCAGGTAGAAAATGGAAAGCGACAAAGATATTTGTGTGCAGGGCAAGGTTAACAACTTGGTAAGGGGGAAAAAAAAGAGAGTAGAGCAGATGCTTGAGGGACAGAGGCATCTCAGGAATGGGAGCAAAGGGATACGGGGAGGTTGGAATTTAAATTGATGAATTCAAGCAGGCGGGGGAAAGAAATGGAAGCTGGATGGCAGATAGGGTCTGTTAACAGTCGGAATAACACACATAACCAAAGACAGACTGGGAGCGGAGACACTCGAACCAGCTCTGTCATGAGAAAAAGGAAGTTGGAGGGGAATGTTTTGAAGAAGAGGCGGCAAAGCCGTCATTATTCAGACAAACACAGAGCGAGAACACTTATTCAAATGACGTTTGAAAAGACAATGAAAAGAAAATCCTCTGAAAACTCCAACTGTTGCTGCTGCTGGATGGATGGGCTGAATAGATAGATATTTTCCCACTGATTATCAGCCTTTGGCATATGGAATTTTCTAATGTGCCAAGCTCCCTTTGATGCATCATCCTCTTTGAAGCAACCAGACATAAAAAAGGGTGGATGAAAAAATAAAAAACAGAATCATAGAAATACAGTAGCTCTGGATTTTATACATTATCAGAATGGAACAAGGCAGCTTCTCTCCTATCGCAGATGTTTTCCAGTAAAGAGATTCTGTTGTGAATGTAGCTTTGACCTGTCAAACACTGTTTTAATCTTGGTTATACTTCAGGAGAATCTGTTTTGTAGTTGAAAGATACTGTGTATGCAAGAACAGTGTGCAAATCATGAAAGGATGCAAAGATGAATCACTCTTATTTTGCTCAATGCATTATTTGGAATAAAATAAAAAGCCCTAAATAACAGCCCTACCTTGAATGTTGAACATTAAAGAATGTTTTTTTTTAACACAGAAGAACAAAAAAAGATGTTTTGACAACCCGTAGTGAGAAACAGTCAGGTAAATCTATAAACCATTGATTCGTCTTCTCTTTCCTCAGCAGCTACTGAATATTTTATTGGTCTTAATTGTATTTCCAAGTGCTTTCATGTACGCACCTTAATCTTTACAACTTTTTCCAATACCACAGGGTATCAAAGTTATCAGAGATGACTGATATTAACACTAATATATATTATATAATGTGACTAAATATTTGAATCATTTTAGAGCCCAGGTGTCAAACACCAGTCCTCCAGAGCTGCTATCCTGCAGGTTTCTGTTGTTTCCCTGCTCCAACACAACTTTGGTGAAGAGGTTGACAAGATTGAAACTACAAGAAAAACTACAAGAAAGTATGAAAACCTGCAGATAGCGGCCTAAGTTTGACACTCCTGCTCCAGAGAGTTTAGTCATTCTTTGCTCTTTACTGCCCTTACAATAAAGGTGTGTAAAACCACAATTATGTAAGCAAATGTCCATCCGAGCATTGAATAGAGATGGATTTATGCAGCTAAAGAAGCTGGCAAAGAAACCACCAGAAATCATAAAAAAATGTCGTCTTCATGGATGAAGAAAAACTCTCAGAGAAAAGCAGAAAAATGTGTTGTCGTTTTGCATGAATGCAGTTTTCTCTGACACTTTTAAAGCCTTAGTATGAAGCATTATTAGGAAGTTTATTAGAGGGTAGTTTATAGAGGGGCTTAAGCGGTCAGCTGAGGCTTTAAAGGGGCATTCACACCAGAGAACTTGCAGGGGATTTGTGAAAAATTCCTCAACTTCCTTTGGTTTGGTTTGTGCTCAAACTGCACTTAAACCAAGTGGACAATAATACTTTGACTATTTAATTTGACTATTAGACTACCTCATGCACACGTTTTGCACATGCTAACCTGGCCAGTTATTGTTTACTGTTATTTTATGTAGATATTCCATTTGTATTT
>JAVQJG010030123.1:0-18651 GCA_036024015.1 Craterocephalus amniculus
CGCTGGAGGGATTATATCTCTCGGCTGGCCTGGGAGCGCCTTGGGATCCCCCCGGATGAGCTGGCTGATGTGGCTGGGGAGAGGGAAGTCTGGGCTTCCCTGCTCAGGCTGCTGCCCCCGCGACCTGACCCCGGATAAGCGGTAGATAATGGATGGATGGATGGAATAAATATGACAAATATAACATTATTTCCTCTATCAGCCTTGAAACAAGATAAAAAAATGCTTTGGTTGAATTTAGGATCATAATACTTGGTTAGATAACAAGTTTTTGCAGAGGGACAGTATAAGCAGAGTTATGCTCCAAAACTGATCTATTTTATGCAGTCTTACAATCACTTGTTGATTAAAGTGGAGTTTTTTCATATTGTTTAAAGTTATAGGGTTATATATATATCCATCATTATGGTTCAATCAGTTTTATAGATTTTGGCGTGGTAGTTATACAGTATATGATCTATTAAAGTGACAAGGAGTTAAATGAGAGTAAAAGCCTTGTTCCTTATTCAGTACCTTAAACATTTGGCTCTTAGTTAGCAAGAGGAAAAACATGGCTTTGGATCTATGTTCAGAAATGAATGTAGACTAATGATTTAAGCTGGAAGAATATGCGTGAGGTTTTCCCAAGTTCCACAAGTTAATCCACATTTTAAATCCAATAATCATCCAGGTTCTGTTACTAAAGCGAATAAAAGGGTGTGTGCTTTTTGTAAGTTTCCTTCTCTTGTCTTACCCACAGAAATAACAGGTTTACATTTTTGGGATAGTGCCCTTCTGGCAGGAACTGCAGGAGATAATTAAAACCGCTTTTTACCAGACCAATCGGCACCAGTCATCAGTCAGCAAGGTTAATTTAGCTTTCATTGAATACAATAAAACAAGAATCCATCTAATCTTGGTTTGTTTAATCCAGTGGTTCCCAACCTGAGTACAATAGGTTCCCAAGGCTTTGAAGATTCAGAACGATTGTGATTAATATCCACACATCACCCACATTTTAAGAATAAAAGGCTTTGTTGTATAAGTTTGACATTGTAGAAGGACAGGACTCAGAATGAATACTGTAATGGCTTAGCAGATGGAAGCCACAAAAAAAGGCGAAAAAAAGAAAGTGACATCAGGTAGATAGAGCTTTATTTTCAATAGGCTGTTTTACTGGAAATGTCAGGTTCAGGCTGCTGGCTTCTTCTGTGGAGGCGAGAATCTTGTTAAACCAGTTCAGGAATGGTTGAGTGTGACTGAACATACCGGATATAATTTAATACCAGGGAAAGCCACAAAAAAGAGGGAGACAGGGATAACAAGACTGGGGCAGGCAGGTACAGGAAATAATGGGAGGGAAACACCAAAGGTTCAAACAGGTCGATGAGGCTGGAAACCAACAGAAACCCTACCGATCTGGCAAAGATATCATCAGACTGCTGCTTTAATGAAGCAACGCTGGTGGGAGACATCAGCAATCAGAGCTGAGGAAGGTTGCTTTCAGAGGCGGCCGGGAAAAGCCACACTCAGCCCAAGATCATGACAGAATACACTTTATGGAGAGAATATCACTTCTGAAAGCATAAAATGGTTTGGGAACCACTGGTTCAATCCACATGAAATCAGCAACTTTGGTAGCATGTTGGCCTATTCCTATACTGTCACATGGTATCCTGGTGACTTCAAAGCAAAAAAACAAATGTATTGTCACAGTGATTTTTCTTTGGTGTTAAGAGATTGCCTTCATTCCTTCTGCCTCAAAGTGGGATGTAATAAATGAGTAATACAAACCATTCTTCATGTAGTTGTCACGATACATGCTTTGTATATTTAGCATAATCTTCATGCTTTCAGTTTTCTTATGTATTATTTAGCCTTATTAAGGAGAAGCCAGTGGGCTTTGTGGATACATACATCAACATGTATTCTGAACTCATGAAAATATCTCCTCCTGTTTGGTATTTCAGCAACATTTTCATTCAGCTAAACACATTTAAAAAAAGCAGGGAGGAAGCTGACAGTCAAAAATAACTTGTGAGAAAGAAGACAAACGGCAAACAGGACAAGGAGCAACATTTATCACAGTAGCTGGTAAATGACTTCATTTGTTTACTCTCAATGTGTCAAATGAGAAGCTGCAGTATTGGTTTGAGGTTGAAGCTCCAGCCTACACAATTTCCCAGCAGGTAATTTAAATGAAAGACGGTAGCTATGTTTATCTTTCAGTGCGCCGGCGTGTAGAATAGATAATGTCAAATACTTTTACTGATATAGAAAACATCAGATCAAATGAAAGTCTTCAGTTATGATCGTAAGAATTTGAAACCCAAGAAATTAGATTTCCAGGAACCGTTAACTCAGTCTTTTTGTATCTACACATCTACACACATACATATGTTAATATAAGTTTAAGAGCCTGTTTCCCAGTCGGACCAAATCACATTTTGATCGTTTCCCATCCTAAAATTCAGGCTTAATTTTGAGCTCGCCTGATTAACAGTACAGCTTTATGATTCGATTGACACTAAAAAGAGATGCAGCAAAATCATTTTTATCAGGTTTTTAAATGATCTTCTGTACAACATTTAAGTAATTTTTCTGTTATAATCTAAACGTTTTTGTGGGTTGCTTGTTTGTTTTTTGCTGCTGGGAATTTCTTTTAAAGATGGTGTTGATATGATGGAGCCTTTCTAAAGACATTTTTCTGTTTGTGGTAGCAGAGTAGACAACAAATGATGTCATATGTAGTCAAACAATCCTAATGCATGTATATAATATGTATATACATCAATTTTCTGCACCACTTGATCCATTTCAGGGTCGCTGGAGCCGAGAGGCGGGGTATACGCTGGACAGGTCACAAGTACATTGCAGGACTAACACAGAGAGACACAAAACCACCCACACACGTATTCAAACCCAGGGAGAATTTAGAGTGGCTGAATAACTTAAAATACATTTCTTTGTACAGAGGGAGGAATCCAGAGTATCCAGTACGTACATCATGAATGTACAAACTCCACATAATAAAATTGATTGATTACCTGAAACATATACTTACATAACAACAGGAAAGGTTGTGGTGGTTGTGTTTTCCTGTACCACCCTTCTTACTCATGGACTTTAAAATTCAAGCAGACCAGAACTTCCCAACACTCTTTAATGTAAACATAACAAAGGAAGAAAAAACATCACTCAAACAGCAAGCATCACACAGCAAAACAATCACAAAATGCTAAATTTCTGCGAAATCTCCATCTCCCATGAGCGTTAGTGCTCCAGAAAGTAGCCCTGCCCCCTCTGACAGAGACAACATGTTCAGAAGTCTTTGCTGATAATTATTATCATGCTGTACAGTAAAAACTATTTAAAAGCAACTAGTTTAGCAGCAGCACTGTTTATACAAAACATGCAAAATAATTAATCAAAGTTGATGTTCAAACTAAATCAAGGTGGAGTGCAGTCTGCTTTTCATGCTACCTTTAACTTGACAACATTAGTTCAGTCAACAGTGAGAACCTGAACAAAAGTCAAGACAACTTAAAACAAAAGAACTAAGTTTTTATGTAGAACTCATTGCGACAAGTAAATAAAATATGTTCAAATAACTTAAAGGGGCTGTGCTTTCACTTTTCATGTTGATGGGATGGAGCTCACCACTTGACATCAAACATTTCTGGTAAATGTATTTTAAGCTGGCTGACTTCCCATACCTTAACGCACAGTTTTTATAAGGTAAACCAAACCAATCAGCCAAAGTAATGGTGAGAAATGGGTAGGATGCTCACACAATGCAGCACACAAAAGTCCCAAAAGGAAGACAGTTACGCAGAGAATCTGGTTGTCAGTCAGTGAGGGAGGCTGCCGCCAAGGAGCAGAAATGAGTTCAGAAATTAGAAACAGTATCAGGAATCAGACAAAAGACCAGGAACAGACTGGGGGGGGGAGTGTTGATGCTGATGTTCAAGAAAATAAACAGCTGGAACGCTTGACGCAGAGGTAGACAAGAACTGAAACTAGAGGATGACAGGTGTGCAACGTGATGGAAAGCAGAGCAACAATCAGCTAAACTCAAAACAGATGTGGAGCCAAATGAACGCAGAAAAAAAAATCTCAGAAAACATAAAAAGAGCATGTTTCCAAATGCCTTTCTAAGCTTCTCCAAGTAAGAAAAAGTGTGCAGTTCAGCTTAAAAATGGTATTTTTAATCAGTTTTTGATTTCCTAGTGACAAAAAATTTAGGCAATCAAAAAAAAATTTCAGAACTAATAATACATCATTCCTCAACAGAGGAAGTTTTATCTTATGTATCTAGTTGCATAACCAATATATGCAAAAATGTAGTTTTATGCATCCTTAGACTACAGTGTAAGGATCCAAAATGATAGGAGATTCCAAACCATTTAAAAGTAAAGTTGGTTGTCTTGTGTTCCCGTATATTCTTAAAAAAGATAAACTTGACTCCAAGAGCACAGATTAATTTAGGCACTATCATGTTTTATGACCCTTACAAAATTCCACCATCTCGTATCTTTTCACATACCAGTAATGTATGATATTAACACCTCATGCAAATGTGCACGCCTTGTGTTACTCAACCAGCAAGCGAGCATGCTTTTAAGGTTAACGGGGTTGTGGTGGAGTACAGCGTAAAACCCTTTGAACAACTAGTTTCAAGTCAGTTGCATCACTCAGATGCAGGGGTTTTTAAGTTAGTTAGAAACTCAATGACTTGGTTTGGATTTAAAAAAAATAACAGTTTGGTTTAGGTTAAGAAAAAGAAAACGGTTTCCGAACAGCATCATCCATTTATTATTTCTAGTATGCATGGTTTCCAATCATGTAGAATGGTAAAAGGAGTGCAGGCAGACAAAACACTCAAGTTCCTTTTGTGGTTGTGCCTGCCACAGTAGGTGTTCTCTTCATTTTACATTTTGCCATGATGTCTCACGTATGCAGACATCATCAGACTTTCAAGACGAAAACACCAGCTGGATGATAATGCCTACATATCCCAATCTGACAAATCCCCAAAAATGGTTTGTTGAAATATGTTAAACCCTGCATGGGTGTTTACTGCATCCCTGCCAGGAACTTCGATTTTCATTGTTATGAGAAATGGAGAGACCCTGAGTGGATACAAGGAAAGGACAGTGTTTTTAATTACGTGGTTATGAGTGAGATCAGTGGCGCAAACTGATTGAAACTGTGTGGGCACCCGAGGCGCGCTTGCATGTTCTCTTTTTGTCGCTGATGATCACGGAGACTCAGCACTTTTCCATTACTTCCTGGAAAGAAAGCACAGAGGTTTGCAGAGAAGTGGATGCTTTGATATGGCTGCCATCATTAACATTAAAGCCTGAGTTTTGTGTGAATGGTTCATGAGTACACAGAAGCTGAATTATGGTGAAATCTAAAAATATTTCTACCTTTAACACAGAAACTATTCAAAGTTGGCATCCCTCCCACTGATTCATTCATTAAAACAGTAAGTTCTTTACACTGTACTCATCGCAGTGGTGTGGATTCTGATCATATCTTTACATTACAGACTGCTCATACCCACGCTAGCTTTATGGTTTCTAAAAGATTTGGTTTTACTCTGAAAAGAGAAAGTAAATGTTCATGTATGTTTAATTAAGAATCTCAATTCTTGGAGGGATTATCATCGTAATGCCAACCTCATATCTGGATTACTCATTCCAAGCCCATGAACAAAAGTTTTTTGGATCTTCTCTCAGCCTTATTGTTTACTGTTTCACAGCTATGCGAAGATGACAGCAGAAAACAAAGCCCACTTCTATTTTATTTACCAGAAGTGGTTCACCAGTCTGGGTTTTCACACACACACACACACACAGAAAAAAACTTTCCTGTCAAAGGTTAGTTCTCATACTAAGAAAACCAAGCGAGTGACAGCAAAGGCAGGCTTTTTATTGTATGCATGCCTTCACTGAGAGCTGTGCAGCCATTCGGGCCAGCCCGTAAATTTAATCTAAATGTGAGGAAAGAATTTTAAGTCCTTGAACTTGCAGATATGACAGCCTGTTTGTTCCATCATTTACTGTATCTTCTGTTTTCAAGTTCTTCAACTGACGTGTGTGTGTGTGTGTGTGTGTGTGTGTGCGTGTGTCTGTGTGTGTGAATTTCCTGATAAATTAGTCACCATATTGAAGCCTACCGACCTTTCAGTGAAATACGTGTGTAAAAGTACTTTGAGTATTAGTTGGTCTGCCACATGAAAACAAACCTTCGGTGTAACCATGCACATAATGCATGTACGCAGTGCATTTGAAATTTTCAGGTCAGATGCCACAGCAATTGTATCATCTCATAGTCATGGTAAATTTTACAAAACCATGATTTCATTTTTGTTTCCAACGTTATCACATGTTCGGTTCACCCCCCATGCAGATCTCTGTATCAAGTCATCAACAGCATTTACGGTATTTGGAAGAGAGTCGCTCTTGTTGTTGCATGTTTTGAACAACTCGGCACTTTTATTTCAAAGTGTGCATATGGTTCAGATCCCGTATTTCAGATTCATCACTGATAAACACAAGAAGCAGCACTGTTTGTCTCCAGGTTTACACAAGTTAGATCAGAAGTCTTAGAAATGACAGGATAAGGAGTTAACTTTATGTGAAAACTTAGGTAGCAGGGGCATAAAAAGGCCCAGGCAGGGTCTCATCTCCAGCCTCCAAGGCAAGAGCCACACATGCTGACCAGTCAGCCAATGCCATGGTGTGCTGTGGTTGCCTTGAGGTTGCAGATGTGGGGTTTGGGTCTGGAGGACTTGGGTTCAACTGGTCCATCAGATGAACCCATATTCAGAAGCCCACAGTACGTCCCAGGTGTGGAAACAGGGCTTTCCACTTAGTTAATCTACTAGAGGTGAGTGAAATGCAGAGATTAATTGGGATTCATATTATTGCTTCTCCTTATATAGAATCAAGTGAGATTGTATTGGTTTTTTTTTCTTAAATCCTCATTTCCTTTGACCCATTTATTCTGTAAAGCAACACTTTTTCTCAATAACTACAATGTTTTGCATCCTGTCTCTTCTCTGAGCTCTCTCCAGCCACTAAAAGTCAGTCAGATGCTGACTCTTGTCTGATCTCCAGCTCTGTCCCTTTCTCTCCTTCTCTTACTCACTTCCACAAGTAGAGATAAATTCTGAATGCATGCTAAGGTAATTCTATCCAGCTCTGGTAGAGGACACATGCATTCACTGCTGCCATGTTGAAAGTGTTATAAACTCTTCAACATAACATCTTCTAGATACAACTGTTATGACCCATATCATGTGGATGTTTGTTCTGGTGGGTCAGATGTTTCACTCATAAGGGGAACTGAAGAGCTGTCAGACCTTATGACTGGACAGAGATTTGCTCCGATTGCCTCTAGTTAAACACATTTTAGTTGATTAGTTTCAAGTGTCAGTTGTTGCTCATGTGGAGTTCTTTTTTCTTGTGTCGTATATGGTATTGTGGGGAGACATAAAAGAGATTACATCAAACATTTATCTCAAAGACAACAAAGTGTGTCAGTACTTTGAGTGTACTTATACCCTGCTAAAATTTGTTTAACCAACACATAACTGTGATGTAAAGGCAAATAGTTATGAAGTTCCTCTCTGTTCAAGCGTCAAAAATGGGACACTCCTAATGCTGTCCTATTTCTGCACTCCGGTGGTCTTCCAGGGCCACTGTCTTTCAGGTTTTAGATGACACCCTGTTTCAACACCCCTAATTCAAATTAAGTGTATCCCACAGCTTTTGTCAGGTTCTGCTAAATGATTCAATCAATGGTGTGTTGACGTGAAAAAGGATGTGGCAGAGCAATGGTCTTCAAGGACTGGAAATGTCCATCCTTGGGCAACGGTGTGGGTTGGTGAAAAGAAGAAATGGACAATTTGAAGGAAACTGAGCTTGTAAAAGCTGCAAATACTGCACATGTGTGAACTCATGCTACTCTGCAGGATTGGAATCTATATTAAAAACTATGAAACATATGTTTGTGTTTATGGGCAGCCAGAGTTGGATACATCTTCGTACATGAGCACAGCTTTTATGGGCATTAAGAGACATGAGCAAGGCTGTCATTTTCGACCTGTTTTATACTGGATATTTTTGTTTTTATAAATGTTACTTTTGGTAAAAGCAAGGTGAATATATGACAGATAATTATCAAATAACATTAAATTTATTTGTACAGCACATTAAAGAACCAACTAAAGTGACTAAAAACTAAACTAAAGGGATTTACAATTATCGTAAAGCTCAGGTTTTAAGGTAGGCTGTCCAATAACCCTGAGGTTGGCGCCGTGGCTCAAATCCCACTCTAGCCCTTTGTGTCCTTGGGCAAGATAGTTTATCCTCCTTGCCTCCAGTGTTGGCACCAATTGCCAAAAAGTCACTTTTGATAAAGGCGTCTTCTAAACAACTGTGCAATGTAAAAGACATTACCATACCTTAAAATTAATTAAAAACATTTTAGATTTAGTTTTCTACTGGTCTTAAACTGTTATTTGGATCAATGCAAACTGTTCTGCTTCCATACTGAGGGAATTATTTGAAAAAGAAAAATTACTCTGTTCTTGTTCTGATTATATGGTTTTGTTAAAGCAAAGCACACTATGGCATCTGGCAGCCCCACTTGGTCTGGTATGACTGGTGGTTTATGGTGAAACGTTAAGTTGCTGGTGGCTGTTTAACCGCCACCTCTGAGTAAGCTCAGCTGGTGGTCTGCTTCTCATGTTTTACTACTTAACTTCACAAAACTGACATCATATGGCATATGACAAGATCATCTTATAAATTTTCATTTTTCTTGAGGCGAGGCAAGTTTATTTGTACGGCACATTTCATGCACAAGACAACTCAAAGTGCTTTATATAAAACATTAAAAACAATACTGATTGTGCAAAGAAAACTTTGTAATGTATTAAAGGCAGCAACAAATAGCAAAAATCAGAATAAAATCAGAAAATAATATAAAATGTCTACATTCGGTGAAAGTTTAATCTTTACTGGCAGTTTATTACTATTGTTTGCAGAAAAGCAGCTAAAAGCTGCTTCTTAATGTTTAGTCTGGACTCCAGCCTGTAGCTTACAGTCTTTATTCATTTATTTACTTGTTTTTTGCAAAGTCAAAAAATTGCCACAAAATAAAGGCAATATAGTTTAAACTACAGTTTTACTCAAAGCAAACTTTAGATCTGATTCCATGTATTTCTCTGTTTGATTCATCAGAATTTTACTCACTATTTATTTGCAGAACCGTTGTAAAAGTGGGGTAATGTCGCCCATCTGACTCATCACCAATGCAAGTGTTTAAAGATCCAGCAACAACCTATTGAGCGAGTGTTTATCTTTAAATCATTTTTTTAATTTAACAAATATTTTAGTGTGAGATTCATCAGTTCATTCAGCTTTTATCAGCATTTATTATTCAAATTTAACTGTTAAATCTCTGTCTTCATCTGTTTTGGTTTGCATAATTGTGAGTTTCATCCATCTTGTTTGCCCCTTCACACTCCCATGAGAGTTAAAGGGAACCAGAGATGCAGTGGAGGGGAACTGAAGAGTCATAAGAAAGGAAAAAACATCCCCTCTTGCAAAAGCAGTGTGATACAGAACTTTTGAACAGCTACACATGGCGTAAGTCATCCATCTGCATACCCTGCGATTAATAAGGACATGTACTTCTTCTAGATGCTGCGTCATTGTGCTCAGTAAATTTGTCAGGTAATGGCAGAGACAGGCGTGACTGGGAGAGGTCTAAAGACACTTTCATCCACATTCACCAGAGTGAAACTTCTAATATATAGAGACTGAGAACAAACACTGAGTCAGACAACCACAAACAACTCAAATCTCTCCAGCAGTGAAACGGTTAAACTGCACTTTTGCTTTTTTTGACTCCCAGCTGTCTGGTATTGCGGGTGGTGTCTGCTGCCCAGAAATGAAGTGGAAGGTGTTATCAGTCGATCAGACGGGTATGATAGCAACCATGCAAAGATCTGTGAAATAAGTTCTCTGGAAAGGAGCCTCTTCGTGTTCCTTAAAAGTCCTTTCTCTGTCATTCTCTTCCTTTCTATCGGTGTATTTACCTTTTTTGTGTCCTTGCGTGCATGCATATATTATGTATGCTTTGCTGGGCATGGTGTATCCCCTTTGGGTGTTTTTTTTTTCTGGAGTGGACTCTCTTGGCACAAGCAGTGTATTTAAAATTTTGCCCATGGGGTAGTACTTGACTGACGTTATTAAGGCAGGAATGCATTGGTGCACACACAATAATGATGAGATGCAGTGATCCTATTCCTCACCTGTCGTCCTAGTTTAGGTCTGTGAGGCAGACACTGTTTAATTTTAGGACTATATTCAAAATCTTGCTTTTAAAATCATTGTTAATAATGACTAAAGTGACCCTGGTCCCTTAGTTGTGCTGCTCTACACCAAGGCTTCTGGGGAGTCTTTATTCTCACACCTCCTATGATTAATTTAGTGTCTTCTCAATTTTAGTTTAGCATTTTCCTCTCTGTCCTGTTACCCTCTGCTTTTCTTTTAGGATATCTGCTTCTGTAACTGCTCCCAAAAGACAGTCTGAAAAACATGTCCACTATTTCCTCTCTACCTGGTTCAGAAAAACTTCTTTTCTATCAGAAAAAGGCTTCTGTTACCAGGAGCTAACCAAAGGGGGATAATTGAGTTTCTCACACTTATACTATTGAAAGTCTTGATCTTACACCTTGAAGTTCCCTGAAAAAACCAAGCTGAATTTTCTAGATATTAAAATGTCTCAAACAAAAAGTGCAGCAGACATTCATAGAACTGGACTTATTGCAGGGTGGGATCCGTGAAAGCAGTCCAGTAGCCAGTAAAGATGCTATATATTATCACAAAACCATCATTTAACAACTACTATATGCATGAACTTAAATAAACATGTTAAAATTTCTGCCCTTTGCACAAAGATGCCATTTTTGGAAATTACATGCATGCAGGTCAACTTAATGCATAACTATTACAAAGTAAACTAAAATGCCCAGAATGAGTATTTCTGTAACTGTAGTAACTCATATGATGGGTCAGCATGTCACAGGGGGTTTACAGCTTATATGTTACTGATAAACAAACAAATAGTACAATTATGGAATTATTTATTAAAAATATATTACATCAGGAAAGAAATAGCAACAAAAACATAAAAGGAGTCGATTTTGTGAACTGAATTTGACTTTGCATGCATGTGCTCCACATGCAAGCTGCTGCATGATCTTTTCAACTTGCCATCTCATCTTTTCATGTACTGCATCTGTAGCTTCCAGACATTTATTAAAGAAACCCAGAACTTCATTTAGAAAACGTGTGGGAGAGCAGCATCTCATATAAATATGATTACCGCTGATTATAGCACTTCAAAAGTGCTGTGAGTGAGACTGTGGTACACAGTGAGAGTGGCTCTCATTCATAATACACTGAAACACAGCGAGCAGCTAACCTCACATCCTGTGTAGCAGGAAATGCTTGATTTCCTGTAGTGAAGTGTAGGTGGGGGTTATTGTGTTTTTGTGTCTCTGTATATATTTGACACATTGGAAGTGTGTGATTGCATGTCAGTATTAGCACTTAATCTCCCACTGTAATCTTTCAAATGTGATCTATTTTCCTCAGCAACATCCTCTAAGGAGGACTATTAAAGAAAAATGGTGCATTAGAACATCCTGTTTAGTTTTTTTTTTCATCCTGTAAGCGATTGTTGCCATGGATGCATTATGGCTTTTAGGAAGTTGCAGATAGGTGTGAAGGTTATCTCTTCAAAAAGCCGCAGCAGATACACCTTATATTTTGAAATCCATCCAACTCTAATGGTTATTTATTGCTCATAAATAACAAATAATGCTAGATAAAAGTAATTGGATGATCTAAAGAAAGATTTGAACGCTGATGAATTTGTATGGCTGTGTTTCAAAACAAATTCAGACCCGTCAGACCATCTGGATGCGTCTAAACATCTCCTGCGGCCTCGCAGTCAAGCCTCTTCCTTATGTTACATTCACTGACCGACCGTCATTTGAAAATGTTTCACACATTTCATGACTTATAAGAAACAAATGAAAGAAGTGGCAACTCGTTAAGTGTTTTATGATTCGAGCTTGTTGACTCACAAAGCTTTGACAGCTGCCTCGAACACGCACGTACTCACAACTGCCACCTCTGATCCCCAAAAATACTATACAGTTGTCAAGGAAACAGCCAAAGCCTATCTTGCGTGTGGAAGAGAGAGAGATCATTTGTACATCTTGGAATAGCTTCAGTGACGCATACATTTGCTCGCAAGCGCCGTGCCTGCAAACCGCCCTCCTTCACCTCCCCATTCTGTGTTACAACATCCATCCATCTGTCCTCTGATCTTTTCCTCTTTTCTTCTTTCCCACTTGTTTATTCTCTGTTTCTGTCCTCCATCCCCGCCTTCATCTCCATTTAACTTCATTTTTCCAGGAAAAGGACTTTTCTCTGAAGCTGGTGATAGATTCCTGTTGTTTCTAGTCACTGGTTTCAAATCCCATTAAAAATAAACTCATCAATACGTCTAATTTTGGCTGATTTGATGAAGAAGGTCCATTTTTTAGGGACACAATTTCTCCCAAAATAGTAGAATACGAGAAAAGCTGCCAAAACTTGTTAGTTCGTGATATCGTTGTTTGCCAGTCTGCTTATGAGCCATGTAAGGTTTATTTTTATGGGCAGTAAAATCCCATGAGGGAGTGATGACTTCATATTGTCTCTGATTAATGGATCTACATGAGAATAGGGGGTGGATGGAAAACTCAGCCAAAAATCCTTCTTCTCTGTCCCTTCAAGCCATCTGCAATGCACATTTATTAAACAAAATATGCTCTGGTGCAAAAAAAATCAAATCATGCTTTCAAATCTCTCTGCTGCTCCGTTGTTATTTCACATCTTATGTAAATTGTTGCTGCATGTTTTATAATTATCACGGCAAAGACTTAAAAATGTGAGTGGCTCCAGTAAGACTTCTGGCATGTCTCACCCCACATGGATTAATTCTGACATGACAACAAAAGCCATATTTAAAGACTAATCCTTAATCCATCATCAAACAGTCAAGACTCATCTTCCTCACGTCTGATAAACAGCAGTGACTTCAGCCCACACATGGTCACTTTTACGTCTTCTTTACAACTGTTTGGCATACTAATTTTTAGCTCCGCATGGAAACATCTGCTGATAAAAGAGGCACATGTCTGACCACATGCGATGACAGATCACATGTGTCACATGTCATCAGTTTTTCCAGCTTTCTGCATGAGGTCAGCTCAGAAAAACTCTTCATTTGTCCAGCTTACCTTTAGCCTAAATATAACGCCGCTCACCAACATCATCTAGTTTCCACAGTAGCTCAGTGGACTTTAACTAATAAAGTCTGCTGCAGTTTGGCAATGTTGCGCTGTGTTTTGTGAGTTTGTGTGTGTGCGTGTGTTTTGTGTGTATGAGTCGTTCTGAGTCACTGCCGTTTCCTCCAGGGGCACAGCCAGGGCATAGACGAGGAGTTTTTCTATGAGCGTGTGTTATACAGAGAGTGAAAGCAGCGCATACATGCCTGTAATGCACATGTGTGCTTATTAGCATGCATGTGTGTTTGTGGAGTTGCCCGGACCTGAGCAGCTTCCCCCTGATGACTCAAAAAACTGTGACTGCTTACAACATCGAATCTGTCCGAGTGTGTTATCTGTTCATTTTTTCCCCGTAAACCACCTTATTATAGTTTATCTCATGGTCAGCAACCACAATCTTAAGTCCAGCTGTTTAAAGGATATAGTTTTGTTAACATAAGCGATCACAAGTAAACACCAAAACCAACCGATTATTTTGAGCTGATTCAACATATGGACATGAAAAAATATTTGAGCATGTTTAAATGTTGAAAGAAAAGCAAAACAATCTTATTTTTCTCATGTTATCCTTTCCTGACGTCATCTGCTGTCTAAGAAATTCTGTTTGAGCTCCTGACTCTGTAAGACTTTTCCAGAAAGGTTCATCATTTCATGATAGGTCAGATAAATCAAAAATGGTTAATAGCAGCTGTATTTGAAAAGCACCTTGCAAAGCATCATAAAAAATGTATAACATGGTAAAAGAAAGAAGAGGAAAAACTCTGCAATAAAAGATATTGTAAAGTTCAACAGTGGTTACTTCTGTAAGAAAAGCAATCTGAAACGCTAAAGACAAAGGGGAAAACCCTTTCCTCACATGATTAATAGACTAAACCAATTTGTTAACAGATAACTAATAAAGAGAAATAGATTGTTGTGGCAGCTTTTGGTTTTCTGTTCTCTTTCAGGTGCTGATAGCGCCAAGGCAAGAAGAAAATGACAGACAGGCCTTGCGACAGCTGGTCCGATTCATGTGAATCAGGCTCCCTGCTGAGTGTGAACAGATTCAGCTGAGAACTGGTCCACCTGAATGCCAGTGTGACTCAGTCCCACCAGCAGGGGTACTGATAGAAAACAGATACCATGAACTCTTCTCCATTTGAGTCAATTAAGCTTTCAGCTCGGTGCACGGTGATCGGAGCGGGACAAGTTGTGCGTGACTCAGGATTCAGCCTGTGAACCGAATGGAAAACCAGCATCATTTCAGGGTTTGTTTTCTTGGGGCCAGTGTCTGGACCGTAGGGGGAGGCACCAAGATGAAAAGAAACGAAGGTCTAATTCTCACATTGACTATTTACAGCAGCTCTACTCTACTGTGAAATCTTTTCCTGGCATCTTTACAGGGAAAAAACACAACAGTGGTCTGTTGCAGACAGACTCAGCTGTGGCTTTTTCTTTATTGCAGTTTACATCATGTGCTATTATGAGCGCAATTTTGCGGTGGAGAGTGTGTAACCTTTTGAAGAATTAAGAGCATATTAAAGCATTAACCGTCGGCTCATTAACTGCGTTTCCCAGAATTTTACAGCATGCATCAGTGACCTTCAGATGAACTGAACAGACAAGTGAAGATCACTTTCAAACCAGCTGCGAACCACTGTGAGTTGTTTAGACTAAACAACCAGAAGGAGGTGAGACGAAGGAAGGGGCGTCAATCATTGGACTGAGACATCCAGCGGACATTCAGATACAATGCGTCTGCAACTTAAAAGGAGCCGTTTCAAACTGCCATGGTGACTCACCGCCCCTTCTCCCGGCTTTACGGGAAGTGGAATGTGTTTTTAATTCTTCAGTTTTATTTTCCTCCCCCACTCCTCCTTGCTTTGGTGGAGGGTCAGACCGTGGACTAATGTTTGTCTGACTGTGTGAATGTTGCGGTGCGTCTGTTTGCTCATGAGAACGTCACAAACCCAGTCCTCTGGGGAGAAAGCCCAAATTATTCTACAGGTGACCACAGAGACTTGGAAAAGACTGAAAGTGGTGCTTCTTTATCCGAGAAACGAGTTCAAAGAAAAATGTTTATTAAAACCAGTTGAACATTTAGATAAAAGCGATTTTTTTTTAAGTTACAGTTTATTTGCCAGGAGTTGGTGATGAAGATGAATCTCACAGCTGTGGAATTAATGAGAAGCATAGGCTAAGAAGGTGAGCAATGCCCAGAGGTGGATCCAGAAATCACTGCTGGGGGAGCACAGCACAGGCACCTTTTTTTAAAAAAAGAAAGAAAGAAAGAGAACGAAAAAAGAAGTAAAGGGTTTAGATTTTAGACATAATTAACTGATTGTTAGAATTAAAGTAGTCAAATAATGTAAAAAGTAAAGAAAAATTTGGAGTAGGATTCCAGCCGACACATTTACATGGATGCTGGATAAAATGATTTAAACATGCGCAGGGCTGCTAGTTCAGAAAGGAGGGTTTTCTTTTTATATTTTGAAACGTTTGACCGTTAAAAATAATCCTGAAATTCTTTTGGTTTTCAACAAAAACGTTGTATGTGCCACAGTGCCTTCATTTTTTGTTGCTTCTATTGTTCACGTCTTCCCTGAAAATCATTATGACACGCAACCAAACATGTGCAGAAACATCCACTCGGAACGACCAAATTTAGTGTTTTCATGCTTATTTTTTCCTGATGATCGGATGTTCGATCAGATCAAAAGTGCTCCATGTAAACACAGCTACTGATAACTAGAAAAACGTGTTCAGTCACATCACAATATATTTCATCAGTGTTTCTAAAGCATTACTGGTCAGTAGACTTTGCACAGTAGTCACATGTAGAGGTTTTATGACTTTCTACATCCTCTTCATAAAACAGTTTGGTCAAAAAATATCACACATCTAGACATCTTATGAGATGAAGATGCTGGATTGTGAATGTGGTGGTGTTGATGTGGAACAGCATAACATGCCAATGACCCTTTTCATGATTAAAGTTTGGCAATTCATAGTAATATCAGCATACAGTTTAACCTGCACCAAGATTATCCTCCATTTTGCAGCAGAATAATAAAACATGTCACAAAAGTTACAGTGATAAATAATTGCACTTTTTTTTTCTTTGAATGAAAGCTTCTTGCTAGCCTTAATGGCTTTGACATACTCATTACATTATACCAAAATGATGGTAATTTTTCACAGCAGATTGCTCCTTACAACAGAACGACAAGGATCCAGATGTTTTCACCACCGCAATGAAGCCGATATTATAGCAAAAAAACAGCTAAACTTTACATTGCATCATTTAGGTCTTGTTTGAATAACTAGTCTGAAACTGTAGCAAGTTCAAAAACAAATTCAATGTCATGTTCTGTTAATCTTATTTACACAGTTTTCAGAGCAGGTTCGGCTTTCTGCATTTGTTTCCATCAATCAAATGAGATTTGTTTGAGCTCTGAGTTACCATACATACATCATTATTCACAATGACATCTCACCCACAGGTTCATGTCGTTTCACAGCACCAAGTTCTTTATGACAAACAATGTATAGAAAACAGAGTAAATGAACCACAGACATGGGGGACTTGGTCATTTATCTTTTTATCTGTGAATGTGCAATTTCAGTATTCCAAGGTGAGCATCACACTGGGCAACTGATGACCTGAAAAAAACAAGGAAACAATCTGGATTACTCTGCAAATCTTTGCTCTTGATTCAAGATTGGTACAGCAGGTATAAAAAAATCCTCCTTATGTCTTACAAACTCCATTTTACTTCTATTGTGAAAATTTACAAAGAAAACATGAATAAGATACAATGTTTTGTTTGTTTTGTTTTGTCAGAATGTAAAAAAGAATGAATGATGTGAAAAGTCCATTGTGCATTGATGGAGCAACTAACCTTTTCTTTATTTCTATCTATGCCAAAGGGGAAGAAAAGAGGGGAAAAACTTTGCTCTCATGGGTATACTCCACATTAACACACATTAGCAGATAGGTGCATTTGTCATGATCTTTGTTTTAAAGAAATGGCTTTGTGTAGAAGAAGAAAAGGCATAAACCACCTCATTTGAGTCTATAGATTGAATTATTTATGTATTTATCTATTTTGCACATTAGTGAAATATAATTTCTGTTGACTCCATCTTATTCACATGATCTTACAGGAAAATTAGAAAAGGCTGGAAACCTGGTTTATGCATCCATGAATGAAAATCTTTTTATCTTTTCTTTCTCTATAGGTCTGCTAGGCTATGCCAGGCTATAAAATCCAAGACCAAATGTTCCTAAACTGAAGCAAATGATATGAAATCCTGTCTGTTTAGTCCTGTTAAAATTGGCACAACCCAAACCCAGTTTCTAAACAGCATTGTGCTTTTTATTCCTTCCATTTCATCTTCAAACTAACATTATAGCTTGATAAAAAAAAACATAACATTATAGAAAGTTCCTTTTAACCACTTTTGGTGACTTTTTTGCACATAAATGAGTCATATCAGATTTTTTGGTCTTTTTAAACCAGTGGCAAAGCGATACATTTTCACCATTTTTTACCACAATGACTTCTGCTATCTCCACATTGGGATCCGTCTTAGCCTCATATGTGTCCTTCCTCTTTACAAAAAGGATGAAATGTTTTCATTCTTACATCTTCCAATACCAAATAAAACTGGTTACAGGCTATATTTCTCCAGGCTAGTTAACTTCTGTTTAATTTAAACTGGATCATGTAGCTTAGTCAGCACAAAAAAAACAACAAAAAACTATACTTTTCATGCATTCTTTAGTTTATTTTCAGCTTAAATGTGAAAATCTTAATTAACTGAGTTGTAACTGAGTCCTCAAACATGCTTGCTGAAAACATAATATAACATGGTTCCTCGAACTTATCATAAAACTACCGTACCATACCGTACCGTCCGTCCTCTTCAGCTTATCCGGGGTCAGGTCGCGGGGGCAGCAGCCTAAGCAGGGAAGCCCAGACTTCCCTCTCCACGGCCACATCCGCCAACTCATCCGGGGGGATCCCGAGGCGTTCCTAGGCCAGCCGAGAGATATAATCCCTCCAGCGGGTCCTGGGCCTACCCCGAGGTCTCCTCCCGGTGGGACGTGCCCAGAACACCTCCCGAGGGAGGCGTCCAGCAGGAATCCTGACCAGATGCCCAAACCACCTCATCTGGCTCCTCTCGATGCGGAGGAGCAGCGGCTCAACCTCGAGCCTCTCCCGGATGACCGAGCTCCTCACCCTATCTCTAAGGGAGAGCCC